>JAAGNO010026013.1:8981-31587 GCA_033439905.1 Ceryle rudis
CAAATTTGAAATTAATTTTTTTTTTCTTTTCTCAGTTGTTTTGCATAATTTCTTCTGAACTGAGACAGAGCATAACATCAAATTGTACTAGTTCTGTCCGGTAGTGGATAGCTCTTGAGACAGAGATGAGAAATATCTGCAGCTTTCATTGACTTCTGCTTCCATCAAAATCACAGAAGTTTTTACAGATATTTAAAGAAAACCCATTCAAAGTTATAATAGTATTTGAATTGACAATGAACAGGAAAAAAAACATACTGAAATAAAAATAGTGAAAATAATGTAAAATAATTAATCTGAAATGGGAAACTATAGCAATATATTTACTTTTGTAAAACTCAATGTTTTTACATTACTTACATATCTACAGAAAAACAGGCTGGTTTTGCCTACCCCCTGCGCAAAAATAGGGAACTAGTAAGTTATTTTCTCCACCTCTTTATAAACTACTTTAATTAGGTAGTTAAATAAAAATCTGTTCACATAGTGCAACTGAGTATGTTGCATCTGTATGAGTGAATAGGCACAGAGGGAAATATCCTAAGGATACTGCAGCTGTTTACTGGGATAAAGAATATATAGATTTTTCTCACAGAATTGTTATGTTTGTTTTGTTGTTTTGTTTTTAAAGCAACTAGCATTATCTTGCTGTCCTGTAGTTTTCCTTCTTTCTATTGTCTGTTTTCATAAGATTTTCTTTGACTGAGGACTTCCTATTCACCTTAAGAAAAAAGAGCAATGTAGCAATGAATGATATACTCAGAGAAGATAAACTAAAACTGAAAATTAGAGTCAGTGAGAAATACATATGTAAGGAGAAAAGGCAATAGAAATGCTCCCACAGAACATATTAAACTGATTTTCTGAAAGCATTTATTCATTGATTTGTCTTTGTAGGATAAGTCACAGTCCTTTAACAGGACTTTTTCAGTTAACTGCCACTGACCAAGGTTAAGATCCAAGGCAGTAATGATGGAAAAGGAGCAGAGATAAGTGGCAATTACTCGTCAAATTCTATAGTGTTTATTTCATTTCATTTGTATTTTCATGCCCTGCAGCTAATTAATCTGGAAAGAACAATACTGTTTAGAAAAAGACATTTCTGAACCAGTTTGGAGAAGAAAATTTTAGCTGTATTTTTCTGGATATAGGGATGTCATTAGTTATCTAATCATTCTAAAATGCACTTTTATCTGTCTGCATATCCTCTTGCTGTCTGTTGCACACCTAAAGTCAATGCACATTAGGAAACTCAGAGAAGGCCCTGTCTTATCAGAAATACTTGATCAAAGGTGAGATTTGACAAGGGAAAATAACCTGATAGAAAAATATTAATAGAGAAGGGAGTGGTTAAAGCCCAGTAATCTTTCATTTCATCATAGTATTATAGAAATAATTGAGAGCAATGTACCATTCCTGTATTTTATCTAATGCAAAATTATGCCCTGAAGGATACTTAAAATTAATTTGTCTACCCACTTATGTCACTTCATAATGTTGCTTTCATGGGTCCATGTGTCCTTGTTTAACAGAACACACAATTATAAAATATGTCCTGGTATTCACAATTTTCCTTTTCATAGCTTTATTTCAGAACTAACTATAACCTTTTGGTCTTCCAGTTAGACATTATTTTGTTCTCCTTCGATTAGGTCTGCATAGATCAAGAAATCTTGCCTGCAGTCACTCTCAGGCACAGACTGATTTGTAGAAGCTGTGGATTCTTAGCTTTTCTTCACGTGAAGATAGATGCAAATATTCTTACTGAAACTTTCATTTACTGTGATTTCATACATGCCTAGAATGTTATGTTTATTTCAGTATTATGTCCAAGCAAATAAATAGCATAACCAGACAGAAAATGCCAACTGAAGTTTGAAAGCTGCCTGAGAATCTCATCTGGAGGAATATCTGAGGAAGCATAGAGACTGAATTTTTCCTAGATGCAGTGATTGTTATTTTTAAAAAGGCTTTATCTTCTTTTGTAACTGCAGTAAAACCCGATTCTAAAAACATGCCTGATTAAAATTAGAAGTCTAATATTTGTGTTCATCATCTATTTCAGTAAAGTAAATTGATTTATTTTGTTCTAAAATTTTGCTGAAATACAGAAAGTATCAATAATAATATTGCTTTTTAAATCCATCTTATTTGAGGTCTGTATGCAGTGTTCTCTGATCACTCCAGAATGGAACTATGGGTAATCATCTTTTATTACTTACCTGCTCCAGAAAGGCACTAGGCTTCTTGATGTAAACAGTTTCAAGAAACACAGAAATGCTTTTAAAAAAAGAGGGTTTTTTCATACTGTAGTATTTCATACCTACTGTTGCAAAAAGAACATTATTTATTTTCCCATGGAGAATATTTATATACCATTAGAAGTTCACACTATTTCTTCCCTGCAGTAAAACTATATGTCCAATTTCAAAAATAAGTTGAGTACATTAGTAGGTCATGTTTTTTTGTTAAGTCACTCTGAATATGGTGTGGTGCCCATGAATAGGAACTCTTGATCTTTTACAACTCAGAAAATTGTCAAATGTTCTGTATTTCGCTTTGATCCCTCCAACATAGCAGTCTGCATAGAATGAATACAACAAATGATGTCCTCATGGTAATATCATCAAAGGACTGCTGAGCTCTCCCCAGCAGACAAAATGCTTCTTGCTAGGGAAGGGTGTTAGGTACTGGTAGCAGTGTGGAATGCATTGGGACTGAACAGGGAGACAAACAGTGAGTTCAGCTGGGCATGTCAGCCCAGGGCAGGGTGTGAGAGCCAGATGTGAGGAACTGGAGCAGAGACAAACTCACTGAGTGGGAGGAGAAGGAAGGAAAGGCAATGTATAAGTGGAGAAGAAGGGAACAGGAGGAGTCATGGAAGATATATCTGAGTATGGAGGCAAAAGCAGAGGTCTGGAGGTAAGAAATGGGGCCGTAAATCTGAGGAACAGAATGAGTGAGTTGGCTCAGGAGTTGGAGAAGGGAAGCAGTAGCAAATCTCCCAGGGCTGGAGATCCCAGGAAGCAGCCCAGAGGGGCTGGAGGAGGCAGCAAATCAAGCAGGAGGAGGATGCTAGGAGAGAAACACAAGTAACAGAAAGTTTGGAAAGTTTAGGTATCAGTGACATAGATACACCCCAAAAGGGTAAATTGATCAAAGTCTAAAGGAAAAGAAATGGTTTTTAGTTTTTGAAAACTGAAATGTGAATATCATAATTTCTGTCAAATGTTTTACTTTCTATTTGTGCTGTTTGAAAAACCTGGCAAAGTGATAGCCTCATCTGTTCCTCTGACTTAGTGCTGTTTTGAGGTGAATGAATATTTTAATGAACTAATTTCTCTTTTAAATCATTAAATATATTCATGCTCGATAATGTGCATCAGTTCTTTCTGTGGGGGGAGATTATTACTAGAAATAATATAATGCATTAGAATGTAGATTTAGGCCATATTTCATTTTCTCCTGAGCTCCATGTCGTGCAAGTGTACAAAATAGATGTAGTCAAGGTAAAAATGTACAGAATCAGCTTGTGCCTGCAGGGGTCAGCGAAGAAGTTGCACAAATTATACCCTTCTCAATCTGCTCTGATTTCATTTGCTCTGTAGAGCACAGTATGCTCTAATAGAACAAGCACACACATTTTGAATTTAACTCCCAGCGTTAATAATTCAGTACAAATTATAATAAGCTGATCTGCAAATGTACCCTTGAAAGTCAATGGTAGAGTTATCTTTCACATTCAAGCTTCAGAATCTAAATCTTACTGGAAAAGGCTTGTAAATCGCTGAAACCTATGTTGTTATGATCAGAGTCAAACTCAACATGTGACCTTTTCTGTTTAATGAGGCAGCAGGCTGATGAAGAAAAGATACAGAATAGGATCTTTTTCCAGAAAAGGATGTCTAGCAGTGTTGGGTTGTCTGAGCTTCATGTGGAATACTCTGCATGCATGAGGACTTAAAGATAGACCTCTAACTCTGGAAGATGATAAGTAATGTTAGTCGTGATGGAAAATTTATTTTATCCCTCAAAGAGAAAAATCTGAGGATCATTAGTTTTGTTTCAAATGCTTTCTCACTGCTAAGTGGATTTTCCTTTAACTCCAGAGTTTCTGCAAAAGAAAAGTCTATGCCAGTAAAATGTTCTGTCAGAAAACCATTTGTTTCTGACCAGCCTCTTGGCTGTTCAAGCCAACAATAAATAACAGGAACTGAAATCTGGCCAAAGAGTGACACAGGTTTGTGGTTCCCACTGGGCAGCAGAGTGACTGAGATTGGCCAGCTCAGCTAAAGTCTGGATGAAATTAAACATTTCATTTCAAGTCAGCAAAGTAGAATGAAATATCTCAGTATTTCCACATGCATTTTTAATGTTGTCTTATGCATAGAATGGATGTAGCAATAACAATTATTTCATGTTTTGTTAAAAATATGTCAAATTCCAGACTGATTTCTTTTTTGGTAATCTCAGTATTAAATGTAAAACAATAAATCAGAAGGCAAATTGTTTCTAATATTCCCAAATAAAGTTATCAATGTTATTTTCCAGAAAAATGTACACATTCTGGACATTTTTAAAATAAAGAAAACATCCATACTCATGATAAGAAATTACATTGGGTCCCAATATCCTTATCTTTCCTGAAGCGCAGTTCTCAATATGAACTGATGCTGTGGTCCCAGGCTGTGAAGGGGGAGGCCTTCATCCCATATCCAATAGATAATATGGTCACTTAAGCATCCTCCTTTGCTCTTTTCCTTTTTTTCAATAGCTTGGAGTTTGTGAACTATTCGAGTTCTGAGCTTCCTTTCAGCATTACCATTGGATGGCAAATTGTTCCCTATACAGTATTTTTGCAGTTTATTCTTCCTGCCCAAGTGTTACACTTTACAGCTGTCTTTATCAAGTCACATCTTTGTTTTTCTTTTTTTTCTTTTTTTCCTGGATTATTTTCTCAGTTTGTCAAAATCACTTTGAATTGTAAACCTCTCCTCCAACATACTCGCAGCCCTTCTCTCCTTAGAGACATTTGTGAGTTAAATAAGTGTATTTTCTATGCCTTCATGCAGTTCGGTAACATTTTTTATAATCAAGGTGTATGTCAATGTAATTTATTGTAGTGTTTTAAAAAAGAAGAATAAAAAAATTTAAAAAAACCCAAACAAATGCAGAAAACGAGACAGGGAAGTTATTATTAGTTTGGCAGTAATGTAGTCAGACGGTCAGCAACACCTATTTTAAACTGAGAAATAATTTTTCATTCAGGACCCTCAACTCCCTCTGAGCCTTTCTGTTGTTGCCCAGATCAATAGACAACAGGGAGCACCCAGGTTAATGTGCTGTGTTCCCACATAGACAAAGGCCCATTCTTGGTTGTTGCACAGGAATATTCGATAACGAGTAGAAATTGTGATGCTAATAGCGAGTAAACTGTCTCAAAAATGAAATTTGCTTGTCTTCGATTCCAGGAATACAGAGAGATTTGTTTACCTGAGCCACACAATTTCTGATTCCTAAGAATGAATCTAATAATTTAAAGCCTTTGGGCCCAAACTCCAATGTACTAAATTTTACCAAATGCTCTCTGCCTCATGTGACTTACATTCAGCTTGCTTAGACAACGGAAATTAGAGGGACTTAATGGATCCAAACCCAATATACAATCAATGCCAGAGGACATTTCTTCCTCTTCTGGAAGAGACTCATTGACTAATGAGGAAGCCAGGATAACTGGTATTAAAAAGTGGGTGGTCACTGCTAGCTGAAATAAATCTTACCATACCATATCTCTATGCATATTCTCCTGTCATAATGTATTTCTAAATCCATGGGTTCTTAGGCCTGCCACTAGATAGAATACAGCAGTGATTTTCAAGCCTCAGTTCCTTTGGTACTAATGGAGAAGTGGATTGATAGTATAGCAAATAAATTAAATTAATTATGTAGGAGGAAGTGAAATATGACTAAATGCATTGGGATCCTGTTGTTCCTGATGATACATCTGAATCATTCGCATCTTCTGAGCTGTTAAGTTTCCTGGTGAATACACTCCTATGACACAGTTCAGTTCAAAACTACCTACAAAGAATTATATGTTTGTGTAAATCTAATTTAGAAAACATTAGCAATTATTGTGGAAGCCTTGGTTTATATTTAGATTGTTATCATTTGTGCAACTTATAATGCTTTTGGACAGGGTCTGTATTTGTTTTATGGGAATTCTAGGACTATAAGAACTGTAATATAACTGTTGCTAGCCTTTGTTTTTGTATTACAGGTAGATAATAGCTATGAAAGGACAATTTTTAGTAGGCAAATAGTAAAAGGAGGTTTCATATATTCCAAGCAAGTCTCTAAAAAAAAAAAGAACCCAAAACCCCAAACTGCACAAACAAATCATACCAAACCAACCAACCAACCAAACCAAAAAATCCCAAAACCAACCAGCCACAAAAAAAACCACCAAAAAGTGCAGATGAACTATCAATAACTTACACCAGAAACACTTGATCTTAGTGCTGTCATTCTTTGACTTATTTAATTGTGTCACCATCTCTGATATCGAAATAAAACCTTGAATGTAAACTGAATAATTGGTAATATGCAGTTTTTACTCCCCAGACCACTAGACCTCTTTGATTTCAGATTTTTCCCTGTGTGAGACTCTTGGCTCCTCCTGCACACTTTTAGAATAGACTTCTGACCTAGTAGGGGTTCCTTGGATGCTTTGCACTTCCATGGGATGTATACTTCCACGAGTGCTAACAATTTGCCTCTTACAGGCCATCTAGTAACTGAAAAAAAAAAACCAAACCAAAACAAAAATGTGTCCTTTGCTTAAAAGAAATAGGAATTTAATGAAACACTATAAACAGATTTGCATACAATTTTCAAAGTCTCTTTTCTCATCACTCAAATGTTCTTTGCACAGAATCTTCTTGTCCTGGGTGTGACTATTCTGGATTAGGGACTTCCACCCTTTATAAAGACAAACAGTAAAATTACAAACAGTTGCTTGCAGCAAAGACCCAAGAAGCAGATGATGAAGGCACTGTGAACCTGAGAGACTGGCAAAGAAAGAGTTTAATAGTTTGCTTCTGCAAAATTGCTTTCAGGTAGGTTTTTCCTGAAAGAAATTTCTCAGCTGATTAAGGTTACTTCTTGGCTACGAAAGCATGTAAGGTTCAGGTAGCATAAAGCTCCTAAACATTTCTCTGATTTCTAAAAGCCATCATAATTATTTATAATGTGCCACATTATTATATTCCTTATCATATAAATGGATGTTATTTTAGAGCAGTAACTGGACAACAATGTAATTTAAATTCTGTTATTTCTCACCCATCTGTGAGGATCATGCTTGCTCTAAATATGAAGAAATTTATAGATCTAGAATTATTTTTCTGTAGACGTTTCAATTCTTTGTTCAATTTTTGAACCTATATTTTTTGCTAGCTACACAGATTCATAGTCCTTTCTTTGCTGATATTCATCTCACTCTGAAGTGCAATTATATTTTATTTCCTTGCTGTTTGCAAGTGTAGAAAGTCTTTATTGACCTTAGTGTGATAGAAACCTATCTGTGGTACAGTAACCAATAAATCTTGGAGTTGAAATATGTCTGCTTTAATCTTCACTATAATCAATTAAGCTTTGAGGTTAGAACTGCTAAGATTTAACTCATCCAGCTGTTTGAAAAAAAGCTGTCTTTTCTGAGGAATTGGTTATGATACTAGGATGCATTAGTAGAAGAGTAAATCTATACACTAGTTCTAAATTTAGGCACAAGTTATGAAATGATGGTTGAAATATATAGTCAGGTAATGTATTATGTCTGGGGTTTTTTTTTTGTCAAAAGTCAATAGTTTGTAAGGCTTAAGAATATAAGTGATTTCTAGTTTGTACAGAAAATTGGTATACATATATTACTAAAATTCCATGGAACTTGGTTTTTGGGGTTTTTTTTTAGCAATTATTTTTAATATGAATAATGACTCCTACATTAGTCAGACTGTTGATTTGAAAGGTTGTTTCCAGATGCCATGTAGTAAAACAGTTCCTGCTACTACTCCCACTTGTGTTATTTTTTACTTTTCTTTTTTTTTTTTTTTTTTCCCTGTAACTAATCCTCAGAAATTAAACTGTATGATCCCTGACTGTCTGGCGCTCCTTCAGAAATAACACTTAAGACTACAGATACTGTTTAGCCATCAAGATACTTAATCTCAGAGCCTCAGGAAAATATGAAACATTTCCTCAAAATGGTAAATGTGATGATATAATTGATTTAGCCATTCAGGGAAAGCACCCATGAGCTAGATAAAACTATGGACTTAAAGAACCCCAGAGCCTGTGGAGAACATTGTTCCCAAGGGCCTTATGAAACACTGCTGGAGGAGGCATTAGCCAAAATGGCTACCAACATCATGGCAAAGTTCAACAGTGGCAAGACTCAAATCCTCAAAGGTCTTACTGCAATGGTGTCAGTTCTCTCTGTGCAATCTTATTGCTTGTGATTCCTGTTAGGGATAAGTGGAATGGCTGTGATAGAACCTCTGTCAGCAGACAGCAACCTTGAATGTTATTCACTTTCCCCACATACCTTAAATCTCCTTTTCGATCTGTTCCTCTCTTTTTGAGCACAAGCCCTGGCTTTTGTGAGGTGATATTACATTCCATCACACCGTCTGTGCTGTGCACTCATTGATCTGATCTGATCTGTGTGAAGCAATGAGGGTGGAAATGTTTCTTTCTGATTAGCTAGTCCCTCACAAGTTTACTGTATCTGTTTCAAAACCAGAAAAAGAAGAGTTCTTTTCTTGTCTGTCTTCTCCATTTGTTTGGGTTTTGTTGGTTTGGTTTTTTTTTTCCCTCAGGTCCAGCCAAAACGGAGAAGAGGATGCTGCTACTGTGGGGAATAACATTCTCTTTCCCTGTGAAATATGAAAACATTCTGGATGTTCATTTTTTCCACCCTCCATACAAGCCAGACTTTGTCAAGCCTGAGCAATAAACAGCATCTCCTGTTTTTTAGAACAAGGTAGTATTTCTTTTTTTTTCCTGAGTGCCTTTTCATCAGAAAGGAAAGTTCAATTTGAAATGAATGCTTTTGTGGCAATATATTAGTTTCATCAAAACTCTAGTGGGAAAGGCTGAAAAAAAACAGCAGGGTCCATTCTTCCTGCAGGCAGTCAGGAGCATAGGGTTATGGCACTTACCTGACTTGCAGGAAGTACAGTACCAGCTTCATGGTTTGCCTGATTTAGAAGAGAGACTGGAACCAAAGTCTTCCAGCATGCTGGGTGCATGACCTTAGTGTCAGGCTGCTCATGGAATATTTCTTGGAGCCTCACAGGATTTTTCTAAGACCTTTACATGGTCCTAGTTTTAGCTTGAACAAAAAAATAGTCTATTTTGCTTCTTGCTCTAGCATTGTATCTCATCAAGAAGACATCTGAAAGAATGAAAAGCACTGAGAACTGTGAATTGATGAGAAACATAAACTCACAAGTTGATTATTTCTGTACACATTTTCTGAATTTAATTTCTACAGACAGAAACACTGGAGGGAGGGACATAGTGGATCACAAAGTCAAGGGAGGAGTAAAATGAACAAGAAACAGTTTGAGGTAGAAAACAACACTGCAGTCTTAAAACCTGCTGATGTGGTGCCACTTACTTTCCACTCCAGACTAATTCCTTCTCTCTACTGGCAGAAGCAGACACCTTCCTTAATGAAACTCCCACTGACTCCTGGGTCACTTTTCATCTGGTGCATTTAATCAGCCTGGTTTATCATTCAGCTGCATGCGGCCTTGAACCAGTTCTCTAAGGGCAGCAATACATAGATAATAAAGGAGTTGCAGGACCCCCCTTTTCTTCAATGATATTGTGCATGTAAGCTTAAACTGATTATGAAACAACAGCAGAAAGCTCTGGAGGAGATCTGTTACTGTTTAAATAATTTGTCTATCAAATACAGCACTTTAGAGGCTCAAAATGAAATCCTAGCTCTAGTAAGAAACTCAGTGGACTCTTGGTAAGAATTTCAGTAAAGCCAGGGATTCAAAGGCATTGATTTGAAGAGGTTTCAGCCTTACCTGACAAAACCTGTCTGCATAGAGCTGTTTCTATGTGCAGTCTCAAAAGTGTTCCAGACGGTAAGTCTATACCAACATAGAATCAGGAATCAACAAAGATTGAATTTAAGAGCAATAAAAATCACACAGGAAAAAAGTAGAGAGTAGCATGAGTAGGAACTGGCTGCTGAGGTTACGTTGCTGCCTCCTATTGTTTTTGAAATGTCTAACTCCTTAGCTTGGTTTCTAGAACACGCCATAGGTTTATCTTGCTGACTTTTGCCCTGGATAATAAGTATTCTTTGTGTACTATGAACAGAGTTCTGTGTTGGAGAGGAGTATATCTTATGTAAAAAGCACAGAAAAGCAAAAGGGCATATGCTAGTGGGGAAACACAATAGGGGAAATAGCACTTATTACTTTTCAGAAACAATTGGGAAAAAAAACCCCAAACAAACAAACTTCTCTGTAAATTGCAATTTTTTTTTTCTTTTTTTTGTGAGAGGTGTGAATATATGCTCTACCCAGGAAAAGAAAGTAATAAAATTATTAGTGTATGCTCAGAGTAAATTTCATGTTTGTTTTTAAAAAGGTATAAATAATAATAATGACATTAAGTGCATGTTTATTTTTACAGGCAAAATTAAAAACAGATGGACTGTCTCTATACTTATCTGTATGTGAAGATTGTATTGTGGTTACTTAACAGGTCAATGAACTTATCCTGTGTGTCCTGTTACTCTGCGACCAAGTGCCTCAGACTGCAGTTAGGAAGCAGGTGACACAGGTAGCACAGACTTCTTCCTCTCTGTGTTGACAGAAACACTGGGCACAAAAATCTTTCTTCTTGTTGACAGACTTCTTCAGTTAGTCTAAATATTAGATCAATATATAAACTAAAAATAATACATAGATGGAGATGTCATTTTCAAGCTGTGGTTTTGTTGTTTTGGGTTTTTTGTTTTTTTTTTTCTGAAATAGCTAAAATACCTCATTTGAGAGCAAAAATTTAAGCTCATTAAATAGTATACTTAAAGGGTGTGTCCTAGTTGAGTTTTGAGAAATTTTCTGGCAGCATATCTTTCTCCTGGGAAATACTGATTTGAAATTGTGACTGTTTGGATATGATTTTTTTTTAGGAGAAAAGAAACCAAACAGATCCTACCTCAACGTGGAATGGCTTTTTAGAGTTATATCTTATAACATTTAATCTGCTAAAAAGTTTCATAACAATTCCACTAGAACTGCAATATTCTGTGATGGAGGTATGAGAACAGTGGCTAGTTTCCACAGGAATTCCCTAAAACCTTTGATAATTTTTCCTCTTATTCCACAGGGGAGAAGAACTACTTTAAATCACAAACTTTCAGTATGTTCAAACCTGTTTATAAACCACTGTGTATGTGAGGTAAATTCTAGGAGATAACAATTCAAAGTCAACCCTACCTTGCAATTTGACTGGCTTGTCACGATGAAACCTGCTTTGCCCCTTTATTTGGTTTTTTTGGGTTTTTTTTGTTTGTTTGGGGGGTTTTGTGGTTTGTTTGTTTGTTTGTTTTTTAAATAAGCAAATTCTCACAGAACTAATATGAACCTGTCTTTTAGAGTCTGGCTCATCCTACTGACTTTGATCATTAGATCATTAGATCTGGCTACAAAGCACATTGGCCAACATTTCTAATACTCAGGGGTTTGTATGTATAAATTTCATTTTCCAACAGCTACCAGTAGTTCGCTGATCTCATTTCAATGCATAATTATAAAAACACAAAAGTAGCACATTTCTTAGCTGGATAGACATGTTGCTATTTATGGCTTTTTAGTCATGTATATTTATGAGCTTCTAAAATTGTATGTCCAATTTCAGAACTTCTTTAGTGTCCAAATCTCTTGAATTATAAAATAAATGTTTTAATATACATGATTATTAACTGTACATAAGAAAAATGGCAAGTAATATTATGACTAATTTCCTATGGGAACTGATAAATTGCCTGTGTATTTATTTCTTGTGGAAACCTCTGACTTCATGATTTTATGATTCCCAGACAGATTATTAGTAACGTTGACAAATAAGGCAAAACATGTTAGACATTTTTAAATCCCATTTACTTGCCATTTTGAGAGCTTGGTCTTCATTAATATAAAATACAAACAGATTATTTTTTTTCAGCAAATAAGGTAATTGACCTGTCACTTAAAAAAAGATAAAATTCTCCTTGCTACTATTTCCACATTTTTTCTTGTTTTCATTTATAGACTGTTTAATATGCCTCACTTCCATGCATCTTCACATAGGCTCATCTTTAGCTCAGGCCTGCAATAGCATCATTTGATTAGGGGAAATTGATAAATACCTTCTAACACCCCATTGCTCTCTCTGTTCAACTTTACTGGGCTTATTTATCATGCCTTTGAAAATACTGGCTACATGTAAGCATTTTAAACGTTGTATATAAATTGAGAAATTTAGGTATGTGCTTGCTTCCATTTCGTTATTCTAAAAGAACAAAGCTGTGTCCTTACTAGTCATCTAAATAGCCACTCAGGTGGCATTTCTCTCTTGGTAGAGTCTCCAGTGTCAAATAAGGGACAGACCCATCCTTCAGCTTTACTATAATTCAGTTTAAAATTCACACAGCCAAGAGGTACAAAGCCCTTGGTAATCACGTGTTAGTATCAGGACTATTTGAAAAAAAAAACAACCAAACAAACAACAAAAAAACCTAAACCAAACAACAACAAACCAGTGGTTACAATACAATACAATACAATACTCGCCGAGAAGCCCAGCTCCAGTGCAGGTCAGTCCACACTAGAAAACGGAATGGCAGCAAAAAGGGCCAGCAAGGGGCTCTTCTGGGGGCTTTTTGAAGCTGGGAAAGGCTGAGAAAGCAGCTGGGCTGTGCTGGGGGCCGGAAGCTGGTAATCACAATGAAAATGGTCTGCAAAGGGCTCTTCTGGAAGCCGAGAGGTTGGCGCTCCTGTGCCAAGGGCAGGCAGCTGGGATGGCCACCCCTCTGCAATCCAGTGCTGCCCTTTGCAGGAGCCACTCTGGGGTGGGCCATGGCAGGTGGCCCAAGCACCGGGCGCTGAGGCTCCACGTCGGTTGGGACGGCATCACGGTAGCTCCTCCACTGCAGTAAGAGCGCTGAAACCTCCTTGTAGCCAAAGGGATGAAGGGAAGGGCTCTACCAAAATGGTGGTTACTTGCCTCGGGGCTAAAACCACTGCTTCTTCCGAGAAGCCCCAGTGATGTCTGAGGGATCCACCCAGACAAAACAGGTACCAAAGGAGACCCCAGTCCAGGCAGTCACTGCAGGGATTGCCCCAACCTTGCTCCTCATGAACAGGGAAGTTCTTGTGCAAGGCATGTGCAGATTGATGGTGCATTACATATCAGGTGGTAAGTTTACAAGAAACTGTTGAAAGGCTGTGCAGTATCAGTAGAGCTGAGACGGAGGTAGACAGGGGGTTTTACAAGCACCTGCCTCCCAAGGACAACATGGTGAATGAGGCACCTTGGACACTGGTGATCCACAAAAGCAGGGCTCCCCTTCAGTCTCCACTTCCCACAATTACAACCACAGGAGATTTTAACAACCACAGAATACCACGAACAATGGCTGCCGGAAGTAACTGTTAAAGCAGCCCATAGTAAACACTGCAAAAAGAAATGGTGAGTACTCTGAGTGTGTGACTCTTTGTTAAAGGGCACTGAGGCACCATCTGCTGACCTGGCAGAGGGTCTGCTACCTCCTGGGAGCTAAGACATTATTGAAAGGGTACGTCAACTGATGAAAAGCATGGACTGTTATCCCCTGCTAGTCTTTCACGTCAGTATGAATGACACAGCAAACCAGAAGCTGAGCAGAACCAAGGAGGACAATAAAGCCCCAGGGGTACAGGTAAAAGAAAGTGGAGCACAAGTTCTCTTTTCCTCAGCATTCCTACAACTGGAATGCTATTACAGACAGCTACATACTATTCAGGAAAGACAGGCCAGCAAGGTGGGGTGGTAGAGTCGTTATTTATGTGAAAGAGCACCTGGAATGCATCAAGGTCTGCTTAGGAGAGGATGAAGAACCTGATGAGAGCTTATGGGTAAGAATTAAGGGTCAGGCTAATATGGGTGACACTGTTGTGGGTGTTTACTGCAGGCCACCTATACAGGATGAGGAGGTTGATGAGGCCTTTTACAGACAGGTGAAATCAGCCTCACAATCACAGGCCTGGGTCCTCATGGGGAACTTCAACCACCCTGGTATTTGCTGGAAAGGTAACATAGCTAGGCACACTCAGATAGGAGATGCTTGCAGAGCATTGAGGATAACTTTCTGATATAAGTGGTAGAAGAACCTACGAGAAGGGGTGCACTGCTTGATCTTGTATTAACAACCAAAGGACTTGTTTGGGATATGAAGGTTGGGGGCAACCTTGTCTGTAGTGACCATGAGATGGTGGAGTTCAGTATCCTATGTGAAATAAGTAATAACTAGCATCACAACTCTAGACTTTAGAAGAAGTATGTGTAACCTCTTTAAAGATCTACTTGATGGAATACCCTGGGTCAGGGCTCTGAAAGTTGGGATGTCCATAAGAGCTGGTCAATGTTCAAACACTACTTCTCCTAAGCTCAAGACTGGTGTATCCCTAAGAGTAAGAAATCAAGCAGAGGAGGCAGGACACCTGGATGTTAAGAGTCTTCTGGAAAAACTCAAATGGAAGAAGGAAATTTACAGAATGTGGAAAGCAAGACTGGCCACTTGGGAGGAATATTAGAGTGTTGTCAGAGAATGCAGGGATGCAACGAGGAAAGCCTGGAACTAAGTCTGGCAAGAGGCATCAAAGACAACAAGAAAGGTTTTTTCCAGTATATCAGTAGAAAAAGGATGATTAGAGAAAATGTGGGCCCACTGATGAATGAGGCAGGTGCCCTAGTGGCGGAAGACACAGAGAAGGTGGAATTATTGAATGCTGTCCTTGCTTCGGTCTTCACAGCTAAAACCAGGTCGCATGAATCCTGAACCCTGGAGGTAAGAGAAGAGGTTGGAGAGAGGAAGACTTTCCCTTGGTAGAGGAGAACCAGATTAGAGACCACTTAGCCAAACTAAACATCCATAAAGCCATGTTCCCCTATGTGATGCACCCAAGAGTGCTGAGAGAGTTGGCAGGTGTTATTGCTGTGCCACTCTTTATCATCTTTAAAGGGTCATGGAGAACAGGAGAGGTGCCTGAGAACTGGAGGAAGGCCAGTCTCACTCCAGTCTTTAAGAAGGTCAAGAAGGATGACCCGGGAAACCACAGACTGGTTAAACTCACTTCCATCGCTGGAAAGATGATGGAACAAATTGTTCCAGATGTCATCTCAAAATATGTGGAAAAAAGAAAGTTACTGGGAGAGGTCAGCATGGATTCATCAAGGTGAAATCATGCTTGACCAATCTGATAGCCTTCTGTGATGTCATAACTGTCTGGCTAGATGAGGGAAGAGCAGTTGATGTCAGCTACCTTGACTTCAGCAAGGCTTTTGACACTGTCTCCCATAAAATCTTCATTAGGAATCTCATGAAGTGTGGGTTAAATGAGTGAACAGTGAGGTGGATTGAGAGCTGGTTGAGTGACAGAGCTCAGAGGGTTGTCTTCAATGGTACAGGGTTGCTTTGGAGGCCTGTAACCAGTGGCGTTCCCCAGGGTCAGTACTGGGTCTGGTCTTATTTAACATTCTTCAGTTATCTAGGTGAGGGTACAAGGTATATCCTCAGCAAGTTTGATGATGATACAAAACTGGAAGGAGTGACTAACACACCAGAGGGCTGTGCTGCCATCCAGCGTGACCTGCACAGGCTGGAGTGTTGGGCAGAGTAGAATTTAATGAAGTTCAAGAAGGGCAAATGTAGGGTCCTGCACCTGGGAAGGAGCACCCCCATGCATCAATAGAGATTAAGGGTAGACCTGCTGGAAAGCAGGATGTAAAATCTGTGGAAACTTTCAAGGTCCAAAGAAAATAACATTTGATCAGGGTGTGAATTGTTACACAGAGCATTACAGTAGTAAGAGCTTCAGATGAGTGGCAGGTGAAGAAGATTTTCTTTTTTACTTGTAAAAGATTGTTAGACAGTTGAAAAACAAGCTTAAAAACTTACTGCTGCTGAATGGGAGTTAAAGTGGTATTTTAAGCAAGACATTCTTTAGTACATGTAGTAAATATAATGGCACAGAGACCACACCCTGTGAACTTCCAGCCCCACAATCTCTAGATTATCATCTAAAATATCATGAAGAACATTAATAATTGTAATATTCTTAAGCTTTTTTTGGATAAGGAGAGGGTTCTGCTCTCCTTGGCCAAATTTGGACAGAGATTGTATTTGGAGAGATTTGAATTAATTGCTAAGATTAAGTCTTGCTCCTGTTTCAACAGGGAAGATCTACCTTCTCTGCTTAAACTGAACTGTTAAGGCATTTTCACGTTATATAATATACAAAGGTTTTGGGTAATTTGATGTAAAATACTTCCAAGTAAGAGCAATCTGCAAAGCACTTCCTTGTCAAAACTTTGACTGCTTGTGGTATGGAAGGAAATACAGATAAACACAATTTAGACATCATTAAACTGGGCAACAAAGAGCAGTAGAGTTTGTGTTTAACATTGCGCTGCTGCATTGTCATGTAAACTATGGTTCCCTAAATTAACCGTAGTGCAATGACAGTGGTATAATGGTTAGAGATCCACATAGTAATAAATCTGCTTCTAAAAGGCTGCTATAAAAAAAAATCTGCAGTGAGTTTATTTAATTGCCTCCAAATTACGTGGGAAAAATAGCATTATAACCAGTCGCTTTTTTTGTAGTATTGTGGGTTGCATGTCTGAAAGAGGCTTTATAACCTGGGCTTGCAAGTGAAGAAATGACTGTGAAAGCAGTGACAGCTGCAAACATGAATGTTTAGCTTGCCAGGATGCTATCTTTACTGAAAAGCTCTATTTTAAAAATGTCTGCAGTTGACTGGAAACTTGAGTTACAGCAATCAATTACTCTTACTGAAACACTCTACAGTAAAGCATATGTTGAATAAATTGTAGGCTTGGGTTAGTCTGAATGCAGACTAGAAATTTTAAGGTTTAAAGTACTATTAAAATTCTAACTTTATTTTATAATCTGTCATCTTTGGTAATCATAAAGCAAAGGTAATTTTAAAATAGATTTGAATCTCAATGTATACTTAAATATTGGAGGGTTGTTTTTTTTTTTTTAAGGCAAAGCAATATATATCAAAACATTTTCACATGCTCACTTAGAAATTTGTGAGTATGCCAGAGTCCAAAGAGTATTGTGCTCACCTGAAATACTCATCTTGATTCAGTAATTCTAATGATAGCACATGTGATTTTAAACATGTTTCACAGTACTGTTCTGTGCCATAAGATAAATGGTCCTTAGAAGTTCCACACAGCACAGAAAAAACATTTCTGCAAGATAAATGTAAACATTTAATATAGTATAAATCACAGTTTTCTAAGGTGGAAAACAAAATCAAGTGAAGTTCATTTATTTATCAGAGCATTTCTTGTAGCAGTTTCTACTAATAATTTACATACACAGAATCAAGGAAAGAACCTAAAATATGAACTCTATTTCTTTGGTTCTAGTGTCATATTCCTATTGCATTTGCTGAGACCTCATTATATCATCTGGTTGAACGATGTAACTCTTCTGTCTTCCTTTGAGAAGTTTCTATGGGTAAATTGTAGATCTCAGAGGTTTTTTTAGTCTCTTCTATAAGTAAAATCACTTCTTTAATGTCAGCTGGAAGAAAATAACTGGTTATTAAGGCATTAATGATTGAGTCTGACATGGGAGAAAAGTACACATAAAAGTCTTTAATTAGGCATGTCTCTTGGTTTTGTGTGACTGACTCACTGCAGGTTTATGATATAATTGGGTTGATTTTCAGTCTTGTTTTGGGAACACCTGTGATGTGGAAAACTTTCAGAAATCTAGTGCACAAGTTAAAATGCACAGAATTGCTCTCCTCACTATTAGCTAAATTTCCTGACATGCACACATGTTAAATACTGTAAATGTTGGGGAAATTTCTGGGCTTGTGAAGTGATAATGGTGAGTTCTGCCCCAGCTTTGATTGAAAGCGAAATGGTCTTTTGGGAGCACTACAGACAGAGAGTTGCCACACAGCCTGCTCAGAGATGGCTGTAGCTGTTCTGCCTGAATCTAAAACTGAGGGTCTGACAGCATGATTTTAGTCACTGTCAGGTTTGAGTAGGAAAAAGGTTTTAATTCAGGCACTGAATTTACATTTTGAGGGAAATGATATTTCCAGACTTTGTATCTGGCTCTGAATAACTAAAGAATTCTCTAGAATTTCTTAACTTAAAAAAAAAAAAAAAAAAAAAGACTGGGAGTTTTTCAGTCATAGTGTTCTATTTCTTAGAAGTTAAAAATCATTGTTCTATAGAGCAGCTGAGCCTCTCTTACTCTCTGTGCATATGCTTTTTACTTTCAGAAATCCAAGCAATTCAACTTAGTTTTGGAGTGAAAGAGGATTTAAGAGGACTACATTGTATTTGATTCCTTGAGGGTACCATGGTTTGCTGTAGACCAAGATTAGTTACATTTACTATGGCTGAGATGAATAAAGGTTTGTTCTTAGCTGTTCTAGCCTGCCAGCCAGTGTGAGCTGTAATAATGAGTTTGAGAATTAATTTGGGACTATCTAGTTTGTCTTGGCTTTCTCAAAGAAAGCAGCTGTGTTGATTAACCCAGTGAACAAGCATGAAACTTGAAGAGAAGCTAATGTTTAGAATAAAAATCTGTCAACCAAACACCATGCTGTTCCTTCCCTTTGAATCATGTATAAGTGGTGTGTGTCACTTCAGTTCTGTAATCCACAGTACCAGCTGCCCCTTACCAGTCACAAGCATGCAAATTGTGCCACTGTTAAAGGATGTTTTATTTTTGTCATCCCACCTGTAGCTGCACAGTTGGTGACATCTCACCTTAAATCACATATGTCAAGGCATTGTCACAGTATGTCAGGAAGATACAAATGTTTTAGAGGAAGTGAGAGTGGGCACCAAGGCATGTGTGCTAAAAATTGCATCTAATACAGTGGGGGAAAAGATATGGGTAACACCAGAGGACAGACAAACCAGAAAAGCCAGAGATAGTCTCAAAAACCTTCATCCCACACATACATATATAAAATTCACTTTTTAAAATGAATTAAGGCTGCCATAACAGAATAGCAGTAGGAATGTAATATTCAAGTTACTGGACAATGATATGAAAGGCCTCTCTTGTCAGTAGTTCCCATAAAAAAAATAAACCACCCTGTAAAGGCATAATATACTTTTTCCAAGGGAATGCATAAACAGGTTTGTTCAAAAGCTTGAAACAAACTGCTGGTTCGCATCCTTCAGTAGGTAGATGTCTCAACAGAAGGCACAAAAACTGCTGTGGTAGATGTTGAAATATTTTGGGAGACAGTAGAGATGATTACCTTCCCTGAAGTGCAAGGAAAGGTCAGAGATGCATACCTTAAGTGGAGACACTGCCAGTCAATGGTCTGGGTGAGCAGTTGTGAACTGAGTTGCTTCAGCTGTGCTTCATCCCATGTGTAAGAACCATGTACTGTGAAGGCTAGGTTGACTGGCCTGAAAAGTCAAACTCTGCTACTGGAAAAGGATGATATGATTGTCAGGGGAAGAAAATTTTTCCTGTTCTGTTTCTTCTGGGCAAGCTTAAACCTGCAATGCCTGACTCCTTTTTAAATCTTTGTATGTGACCTTTTGCTTCTTTGTCTTCAGGGGCTAAAATCGGAAAACTATACTGCAGGTACCAATTTGGTGGAATTTTGGAAGCCTAATGGCAAAGCCACATTCTGAGAAAAACATTTCTCCTAGGTCACAGTCTGCAACCATACGGTGTCTTAGTTGTCACAGCTAGAGAATCTTGCTGGTCCCATGAATGTAGCTGGTGATCTTCAGTATTTATACTCCAGAACCCACTAGATCCTGCCCCAGAGAAAGTGAACTATTGTTGCTGTGTTCACTGAAAGCTGTGTGAGGATCTTCCTCTCTCCTCAAGGAAGAGCAGAGAGGATTCTGGATTTCACAAGTGATACATTATGTTCAGATTTTTATTTGATTTTTTTTTTTCTTTTTCAAATACACATTTGTCCTCTTTCTGGCATCTACAACAAATCTCTTCAAAGTAGGAAACTCTTTTACCTGATCTGGCATGCCTAAAAGAAAACCCAAACTTTTCCTACTTTTTTATTCTAGTGCATACAAGTTATAATTTGCAAAACATTCACATGGTGTACTGCCATGTCAATCAAACTTTTAAAAATGAGATTTAATTTAAATAGTGCTTGCTTAAATCCTGTGTTTACACAGGCCTACACATCTATGTTCTCAATGAAATGAATAGTTGTCAAAAGAACAAAACATGTATTATCTGTTCCTTACACTGACTTGAGCAATAATGAATAGCATTACAAAGGAAGACTCAAGCAGATATGACAGACTTGGTATTTTGTTCTTTTAAAATCACATCAGTAACATTGGATATGAATTAAAACATGGTAGAGTATGTGGAGGTAATCAGATGTCTAGCAGAATTAGAATCACCCATTTTAATTCATCTTTTTTGACATAACGTTGGGATAAGAGGTGGGCATAGAGGAGGATTTTCTTATCATGAACTGAGGTTTTCTGTGAAAACAAAATATATTTTAAATTGTTAAAAAGATTCAACCATGAAAGAAGATTTTAAATATGTGGCTAAAGAATTTTGTATTTTCCAAAACAATTTCTCCAAGACCTATTGCAGAGAATAATTTCTCCCAGGAATACCAAAGGATAAGCATGTCCCACTTCAATATACTACCACCACCCAAACTTTGCAGACCCTTTTGCCTGATCCACAGGCTCATGAAGTCAGCCAGGGATTTTCTATTACCCCTTGTGATGTTCTCACTGATATTTCCAATCCTGAGCTGGCTTCTGTCTGTACTTATTGCTAAAGAATCCTATGCTGCATTATAGTGCTAACTACTTTTGCCTATGCATCGGAATACCTAAAATTTTATTTAAAAAAGAATTTCCAAGGACAAGCGTATCTTAATGGTGATGTTTCTTTGGGAATATTTTCCTTCAGTGATGTAGATTACATTTTTAAAGGATATGTATTTTTCTCCCATCTAATAACAATGATTTGTAATGTTTTATGCCACGTCTGGTACCTCTGTGCTAGGACATTTCCAATTGAAACGCCACGCCTACAGCTAGTGCTGTGGTTGGAATTTTATTTTATTTTGCTTGCTTTAAGGAGCTTGGAAAAAGAAAATCTGAGATAGTGATGGGAGCTTCAATTTCACCCACTTCAGTGTGCTACCTTTTCTGATGTCTCTGATTTTCTAGTGGACAAAATATAACAGAGATGAAACAATTTGCATTGAATGGTCTTTGCAAGCAAACATGCACCATTACATTCCATGCTGCTTCTGCACGTTTCACCTCTAATTTCTTCATAGCCCCAGCTGTAAGTGGCAGGTCTGGGTTGCAGTTAGGTGTGTACAATTTATTTATTAATAAAATGAAATGTGGAAACAATTGGTGTGGGATGGTGCTGCAGACACTAGAGAATCCCTTGCACATAACCAGCTCTGCATGACTTGTAAAAACCAGCTTGAAATAGGTATGGATGCTGTAGCACAGGGCTTGAACAGTATCATTTCAAATATATAAAAGATTAGGCCTTTTCTTCTGTTCTTAAAAAAAACTAACAAACAAACAAACAAAAAAAGCCAAAACCAACCTGTGAAGTTTGTAGGCATAAAAAGCATCTTTATTGGCCCAACTAACTGCTATTCAAATCCACCTTCTGTTACCTAAAAAAACATTTGTGCCTCTAAAAATGTGCTCATTTTTTCCATCTGCATCCCTTGTTCTAAGAAAGTATTACCTCTTCTCTGACTACCTCACCTTACTTCTAGCCTCAGGCTGCATAGCAAATAACCATAATAAATACCCTTTCTATACACAGGTAAAGATATTTTGAAGATATATTTTGAAAACCATAGAATCATAGAATGGTTTGTGTTTGAAGTGACCTTAGAGATCATCTAGTTGCAACCTCCCTGTTGTTGTTGTGTTGTATGAGCATCCTGTCAGTGGAAAAGAAATAGTTCATGTATTTCTGTTTCAGTGGTAGGTACTCATTTGCAACGTGATTAATACATAGGTCATATTTATGTGCCCTACTCCACTTCCTTGTTTACAGGGTCCTTGCATTATTATCAGACAATCAGCTTTAAATTCAAAACTCTTTTCTTCCTGCATATCTTGTCCCTCCTATCTCTTCTATGTGTTTTTTTTTCTTAACCTCTCTCTTGCCTCCCCCCCATTTACTTTGCAGTATGTGCGTTCTGGTTTGAGTGAGAACAGAACTAATTCTGTTCAGTGATTTTACTTTTCAGCTCAGTTCTTCTAACTAACTGCA
>JAAGNO010026014.1:0-15066 GCA_033439905.1 Ceryle rudis
CATCTATCCTGGGCCTGGAGGAAGTGGTATTTAAAAGTTAACCAACTTTCTTGGGCTCCTTTACCCTCCAGAGTCCTTGCCCATGGTATTCCTGCAAGCAATCACATGCAGCAACATATGCATAGACTGCCAAAGAAAGATAAAGAAAATGAAACCATTACTCAGTAGCAAGCTGAGAAAAAAATCCCCAATGCTGGAATTACTAAGAAAATACCACACACACACTAAAACAAAACAAACAAAACCCAACAAACAAAAAACCCAAACAAACAAAACCCAAACAAACAATATTATGCAATTGTTGAAAATCACAGATTGCCCTTTAATATTGTGGGCAATTCTGGACCCCTCAACTCCAAAAAGATAAGGTTTAACTGGAAAAAGCTCAAAGAAGAGAAAAATAAATAACTGAAGATATATATGGAGAGAGTAAGAAAAGGTATACACTGTTGATCCTCACTGTTAACATAGTAACTAGAGGGAACACTTAAGCTATTAGTGGCAAAGAAAGACCAAAAAGACATTCCTCAAACAAATAGCACTTGTATTGGACAAGAAGCCTGTGGAATTCACTACTAAAGGATGTCATGGATGTTAACAGGTCCAAGGGGATATTGAATAAAAAATTGAAAGAAAAAAAACAACCAACCAAACAAAAATCAATAGCAGGTTACCAAATACATTAAACTGCTTATATCTCAGGAAGTTACCCCAGCTGAAAACAACTTGAGGTCAGGAGTGTTCTGCAGAGAACATAATACAGGCAGTATTAGGTTAGAGCAATGATCCATACAGCCCAATATTTTGTCTGCAGAACAAGGGGCCCATGCAGCCCAATATTTTATCTCCAAATGGCAAAAGGAGATAAAAAGATGCTTACATTTTCTTGTTCTACTAACAGTCAGGATGCTGGGGTAGACCATTGGTCTGACTACTAGAGATATTCAGTTCTCATTAAAATCCCATTCGCAAAAGAAGTCACTCTCTGCTGTACTGAAGGAGCAGAAAGAGGAGTTTCTCATTCAGTACATGTTCATTGGGATTTTCTGAGAGAAAAATTAAGACTGCAGAAGAAAGATTTTAATGAAGTCTACATAGTTCAAACTCCCTAAAAAGCCACCAGGGATTTTGTAGTCAGGTTGTTTGCTGTTGCATTTATTTGGTTTTACTGTAGAGAACAGCTATATTCTTCAGTAATTAATACCGCTTGGCTGTAAAGAAGCATTCAACTAATTTAAAAATTTCCACTGGATTTCACAGTAAAATAATTGTTAAACAATTGGTCCCCTTACAGAAAGGTCAGTAGGTGTACAAAATTCCTCATGACAAAGTAAGACTTGGTCTCATGAATTTGAAATAGAGTTACTATATAAGACAGGGATTAAAAGTATCCACATAAAATTAAAAAAGAAGAATGGATGCAAAAAAGAAATGTGAAAGATCAGGTGAGTAGCAGACATTTTCTTAAGATAAGGAAGGCAACTCACACAAAACCCACCTTCAATAACTTTACTGTCTTAACTACTCTGTAACCTGCAATACAAATGGCTCTGCTGTGGCACAATCACAAATTCTTACCTTTATGGAGTTTCTTATACTAGACAGCATTATGTAAATCAATATTTCAAAATAAGACAAAAAAATCTTAATGATGCTTCAAAGTCTAATGGGACAAATTAATAAATTATTCTTCTACATTTACTTGCATTTCTACTTTAAGCTATAGGACTTGCCATTTTTTGAATAGTGGCATTTGTCCTCAGATAAAACCATGACACTATTTCCTGAAAAGTTCAGTTCTTATTTACTGGTTTTATGGGATCAAGTTTTACAGGTCTTAAAGATTTGCTCCCATTTCCTTTTGTATCCCCATAAAGATTCTCTCCTTTGTAACTAAATATTATGTGATACTTGTGGAAATAATCAGAAAAAGCAGTGAGGTAGGTGATATAAATTTTGGTTAAAGAGTTATTAATGTTCAATTTGCTGATGATTTGTGCGGCTTCCACCCTAAAAACAACATGCATGCTTTGAAGTTACTACACATCAATTTTCAGGTTAAAATAGATCTGGGATGGAGTTTTGTACACAATAAAGTGAAAGAAAATCCCAACTGTTACTGAAGTTCAGGATTGTTTCAGTCAAATTGCGTATATATTATTTTACCTGACATATTACTTACTTGCTTTGTTTTTCCATACTTGCTACCCGGAGACTTTCCCATCGAGAATTAAGCAGATTCATTTGTTCTTGGATTTCATTTTCTTCATCATCTGAAAGTTTTCCAGCTGCAAGAAGTTGACTTCCGACTTGCAAAACATTACCAACACGTCCTTGGTGAGATGTTAACTCCATCATAAAACCCTGAAAATAAAAGTAAAATCCAGTTTTAAGTTTGATTATTTGGAAGAACACCATTTTGAGAAATATCTTCAATTCCACCACTTAAAAACATGAATTTAAACTTTTTTTTTTTTTAATTTTTTTCCCCAAATCTTGTGACACAAAGCATAAAAAAACCCCAAAACACTTTCACTTTCTGCACAGGGAAAAATATCTTTGTTTTGTATTTTTGACTTAACTATGGAATACAAGCAGATAAAAGACTACTGAAGGATCAGTATAAACATATACCTCATGGGTGTGAAATTGTTCTTTAACAATTTCTACATCATTGGATATATCTCCTTGTGCTTGTAATGCATCTTCAGCAGAGAGCAGCCATGTGAGTACTTCTTCTAAAGCAGTTTGGTAGTTTTCAAGATCCATTTCAGACCCCATCCGGATGGTGCCTAATGTCTTTTCTTCAACAGTTTCTAAAAACTGATCAAACCAAAAATTTTAAAAGTAATGCAAATAGCATCTGTTGAAACAGTTCTACAAAGGAATAAATACAATGCCACTGCCTGGTATTAAAGAATAGCTTCTTATAAATAAAAAAAATATCAGACAGCTAATGTGTGGAAGTACTTATTAGTATAAAGTTAATTGACCAAGATCAATTAAGATTGAGGGAAACAAAAACCATCTCATATTAAATCATTAAAAAAATGAGATGGAATTTTTTTTATCGTAGCAGCTAGTAAAATTATATACTTAAATGAACGAGTTGCATACCGACACTGTAGACAATTTACAGATATTAAACCCTTTACACTATATGCAGTGCTAGGCTTGAACAACCCATAGTCACATGTTTTGTGAAAACCATTCTAGAAAGTTGAAAAATCTCTTAAATATCATGTGAAATCATAACTTTCTAGAACCAAACAAAAGTGCATTACAGCATTTCTTTTTCCTACAAAGGCAACCCTTATATTAATTCTTCAGCAGCACTGTGACTCTTACAAGCACAGAATTCACATTTCTAATGCTTATAGTCAAGAGACCATCAACTGAATTAAACCAAATCATCCTCACAAAATTAATTGATAAAATTAAGCCATAGTTACACATTTGCAAATTGTGCTAAATTTCCTTCTGCATCTTTAAACACGTTCTCTGTTACAAGCCAGTATAGAGCAATGGCCACCTTGAACTGAAAAAAGTCTGCAAGCATAAAAAGTGTGCTTCAGAGTCAACAGATTGTTTTGACTGACAAAGCACATGTTTTTTAATGCTCACTGTTATTTTCTATCTTCACTACTTTTGTCAGTGTTGTTAGCTCTCTGAAAAATAACTGTACATCCTTGTTCATCCTGCATACAGAATGAAAAACAACTACTCAAATCAGCAGAAATTCAGATTGTTGGCTGAGCTGTAAATCAAACATGAAACACTAAGCGAAGTACACACACTTCAAAGTGGACAGCTACTGACCTAATGCCTGTGCCACACATGTTGCATTAAAAAGCAAAAATAAACAAAAAAGTATCTTAAAGTAATATTCATCTATATAAAGATTATTCACGCCATAATACAACCCAGATTTAAGTATGCAGATATAACAGCACCGAGAATAATCCACACTGAAATAATCCACATACCATAAGACAATGAAATACCTGAATTTTATAACTCATAATGGTAGGCAAGTCCTTAAAAAAACCCCAAACCTAAACAACACAACAAAACACAAACCAGTCAAACAACACAAAGCCAACACCTCCTGCAGGTGTCCTCATTTCTTTCTATTAAATCTTTCCTTTCTAAAATAATGAGAAAAAGTAGAATTTTAAGATAGTGCATATACTACGTTGAGAACAGGGACATTGAGTTATTAGTAGAGATATCTAATATAGGTTGTAATGACTGTTTCTAACCATAATTTTTATATATCAGAATGAAGAACAATTAGGACACCCTGAAGTTAAACTGTTATGGCCATATGGCTAGGAAGGCTATACTTAGTTAAAAAAAATGCTGCTTAAATATGTATTCAGTTTCATTCTTGAATCAAAATATATTCTTAATAAAATGTTTAATGACTATGCAAAGACACAAAAGTTGACTGGGTGTAATCAAAGCAAAACATTTACAGAGAGTAATCTATGTGAATAACAATGCATGCATGACAACACAAATGTTAAGGAGATAAAATAACATAAAAAATTCAGATGTTTGATGAAGACTACATCACATCTAGCTAGGAATCATGCAGACACTCTGCTCATAGGCTATTTTGAGAAATGGCCAGCCATTTTTGCATGGAAAATAGTCCTGGTTGTTGTTCTTATAGGTTGATGTAGAAGGAAAAATGCTCTGGAGCAATATGCTGTCCTCTTGAATATATATATATTTTTTAATTTGCTGCTGCGCATAAAGAATTATATCTAGATGAAAAGATCAGAATTTGAATTTTTACATGCTTCTGCTGGGGCATGGGGGTTTGAAGACTCCAAGGACTCTTAAGCTTTTATTTAAAGTATAAGGAGAGGAAATACAAAGCCTTTACCCTTCAGAAGCCTGGAAAAATCAAGTATGCCTGGTAGCTGTAAGAATTAATTTGCAGAGTTTAAACCACAAGCTTGATGCTGCTTCAGGGTAAGAAAGCAAAGGGAGAAAGTGTTCCTCACCTACTATTGCATTTCATTCCTAAAGGGAGGAGCGGGTTGGATGGACACGTGTTAGTAAATTCTCCAAGAATGTTTCTATTAGTTCATAAAGACTGCCTCTGAGTTTTAGAAATTACTTGGACAGGTTTCAAAAGTAGTTTTGCAGTAAAGATTTAGAATTCATTCTGGCACTTATTTACATTATGTATTTTCTTCCTTCAGAAACTCTCTGTCTCACTGTAAAAGATGCAGAATCTGGCTCTAGAGCTTTAGAGCTTTAAAATGCAGAGACATAAAATTCTGAGGAAAAAATATTTTAGTAAAGGCAAATTACAGTCCAGAGTTGTCTTCTCATTTTGAAAACTTCCATTGCAGGGATACAGCCTCAGAAAGTAGCACGCACCTATGCCACCTATCAGTTAAGACTGATACCACTGCTCATTTTTTCAGTTCCTCTAAGGTTCTCATTACAAAATCGTATTTTACGTGTCTTTAAAAATCGCCAGATTATACCTGTTAATATGTTAAGTGTTAAAATATTCCTTGCAATAATAAATTATCTGTTTTCTTCATAGATGACAGACAGAATAGTTCAGTCATTTCTGATAATAAAACTAAGAAGATATATTTGTCAGACTGTTTGTTATTATAATGTTAACTGTTTCCTTGTTCTAAATGTGGCTGGTGTTTTCATTTTATTAAGGATTTCAAAACTATTTTTGTGAAGGGAAAAAGTCTTGTGTCAGAATGATGCTTTTTTTTTTTTTTTTTTTCTGTTCATATGAGAATTCACCCAGATTTGGCCTTATCACAAATCTGAAAATTACATGTTTTGCTTGCTGAGTTAAGACAATCTAAATTTTTAGTACCTGATTTTCTCAGTGGTTCTATTTGTACTGCAGATGTTTCTAAATGCGTGAATTGGCCTGTCCTTGCAATTTTTAAGACGTAGCAGATTATTAGATCATTAAAAATCAGTAGAGCTTAGGCAATATATACATTGAGAAAGAAAAAGCCAGAGACAGGCAGTATGGATGAAAGCACATTACAAAGGAAGCAAAATGCTGGAACTATTGACAGGGAAGGGGTAAAAGAAAATTAATCTTTTCAACTACTCCACTAGGTACAATTAGTACAAATAAAGACTGAAAAACACAAATATAGAATTTACTGGCATTAGAGAAAAATTTTGTACCTTGGGATCTGGAGTGTAGAAATTGGCTTAAATCAACTGAAAGCAAGTGAAAAAAAATGGAACCAACTGGGTTGGGAATGAGACTAAGACTGAGAATTGCAAGGACAGGTAAGTTTATATTAAAAGTTAGACAGGAAATAAGGCAGCCAGCTCCCTGGAATGATTGAATTTTCTAACAATTTGAAAACTGTTTCATTTTACATACATGATCAAGTAAATCAGCATGTAAAAGTTCACAAAAGGATTTTCTGCTTACCTTGCTTTCCTCAAACCACACTTGGAAAAAAATACCAAAGCAGGTTTTGGTTAGTAGCTACATGACCCTTTTTTCCACAAAGCACACTGGTTTTATTAACTCTCTAGGGAAATTTTTCAGCCTATGTTTATTTAAAGGTCTTAATTATATTGAGGTTTTTTGTTCTGATTATTGTTGTTTGAAGCATTACTAATGACAAGACCTACAGTATTTGTCTCTCTAAGGAAGAAACTACTTATTTAAGCAATTAAGAAGCATGGCTTCAAACACAAATGTGACTTCATGTGGATGTGTAAATCGACTAACTGTGCCTAAACAAACTACTTTCACCATACAACTACAAGAAAATAATGATTTATTCCTGTTGAAATGCCTAGTCTACCCATCATTCTTCAATTCCTTTTCTGATCCAAGAACAAGGCATATTCCAAGAGGATGTATATTTCAGGTGCTGTCATGTTATGCAGCAGACTGTGAGGTCATTTGGTCTCTAGTAACACATAAATAAGACTAGTCTTCAAATAAAGAAAGCTGACATTTTCACCCTAGGATAAGTATTCAGTATTAACTAATGACTTCACAGAAGTCTCCAACAGTAAGTGGTAACAGGGTCCTGAAAGTATACAATAGGTCAAGAAGACTGGTGTCTGTTCCCACTAGCACTACCAAAAACGTTAGTAACTCCAGATCAGCAAATTCAGCTTCCTTGACAAATGTCTATTGTGTTTTATACTGTCATGTACATAAAAAAAAGGAAAAATTTTATCATTAGATGATGATCAGCCTGCCTTAAAATTTGAATTGCGATGATGTACTACCATGAAAACATTCAAGATGGAATAGATAATAGTCACTTTTATTTAATTTTAGTTTTTAAATTGTAAATTCTAAATGTTACAAGGACATAAGTAACAGCAACTTTAAAGGATAACGTTCTCACAAAGACGTTTTAAATGTTCTATGTTCTTAATTTAATTGTATTCTAAAAATCTCCATGAGGAGAAAAGCCCTTAAATGTAAAATCAGAAAGATAAGAGGATGGAGACAGATTATGTTTTAGCCAAAAGAAATATAAATGGATTATCCAAAAAAAGTATTGAATTGCTTCTTTAGCATGTCATATAGGAGATTCAGAAACAAACACAGACTTTTTCCTTTTCTCTCTGGCAACATACAGACAAAAGGAGAAACAAACAGCACATTTTGCTAAAATACAAGTGGAAATTAAAGATTAAGACAGTAGAAATGAAAGCCAAGAGTAAAAATTAAGCAAAAACCCACACCAAAATCAAGCTTTTTAAAATTTTTATATGCACTTCACTATGAATTCTACAGACTTATAGTTCAAAAAACTCTGAAAATGCGTATTTATGGCTCCATCATTCTGGAAGGAAAATAGCTTTCTATTTTTGGCATCCTGTTTAGTTGTTACTATCTCTTCCTTTCTTTTCTTTTATATTCTCCCTCTCTCTTCTGCTATTGCTGTCAGTAAAATCAGTATTAACTTACAGTATCTTTCACTTTGATTTTGTCAGTCATCTGAATAATTATCTTATTCTCTCTCCTCCTGGACTTAATGAGAAACTGTTTCTCCTACATGTGTAAAAGGAGAGTAACTTTTACAGTTCCTATCAGTTGTACATGCATATATTTGTTCCTGCCATCTTTATTACCTTCACTCAGCTTCAAATTTTCTTCAGTATTTCAGGTATTCAAATCTTTTATTCACTCCATAAGACTTTTGTCACACTACCAAGATAGTGCTCCTTTTCTGACTCTTACTTTACCTGAAGGCTGATCTCTACCAGAGCATCTCCAGGTTTGCTCTGCCCACATATGAGCTGCACACCAACACTGGTCTGACCATATGTGATAGATATCAGCTGCATGCTCACTTTTTTGACTATTTTATTACATTGCATTATGAAGACTGGTTGGGCTTCACAGAATGTCCTTGGATGAAGGGATATTACTTCTGCCTGATGAGCCACGGAGCCTACTCACAGGCAGAGAGTTCTCTAGACAGCTCAGTGCAGCATGTGATAGAGTAAAATCACAGACCTTGCTGCCAGACAAACCAAGCCTCAGAGATGAGCAAAAGAGAAACTTCCCAGGAACAAGAGAATGCTTCCTGAAATGCAGAAAGCCATAGAAGTGCCTGAAAAAAAGGACAGAAACAAGAACCAGCCTGCACAGACACAGAGAGCAATTGTTTAGAATTTTTTAAATTTGTATTTTATCTCCTACAGTCACTTTTTTCTGTTTAGTATAGAATGTATTCTTGTGATTTAAGAGCACAGGTGTGTGGGTTGAGACTCCTCTTATACACATACTTCTGTCTGGAGTTAGGTATTGTCAGCCTTAAAAACGTGAGTGTCCTTTATAACTATTCCATCCTTTCAAACGTCATCTCAGTCAATATACTAGGAAAAGCAAAGCTAAACACAATGATTTAAAGAGACTATATTATATATTTCCAGCTATCTGAAGTAGTTGAGGATAAACAAAGAAATGTATCCTCCCAACACAAGAAGGACATGGATCTGTTGGAGAGGGTCCAGAGGAGGACCACAGAGATTATCAGCTGGCTGGGGCACCTCTCCTGTGAGGACAGGCTGAGACAGTTGGGTCTGTTCAGCCTGCAAAAGAGAAGGTTCCAGGGACACCTTATAGCGGCCTTCCAGCACATGAAAAGGGCCTGCAGAAAAGCTAGAGAGAGACTTTTTATAAGGGCATGTGGTAATAGGACAAGGAGCAACATTTTTAAACTAGAACAGGATAGATTTAGATTAGATAGTAGGAAGTTCTTTACTATGAGGGTGGTGAGACACTGGAATGGGTTACCTAGAGAAGCTGTGGACATCTCACCCCTGGAAGTGTTTAAGACCAGTCTGGATGAGGCTTTGAGCAACCTGGGCTAGTGGGAGATGTCCCTGTCCGTGGCAGCGATGCTGGCACTAGATAATCTTTAAGGTCCCTTCTAACTCAAGCCATTCTATGATTCTGTTTGTTTCATATGAGGCTTTGTTCTTTTCCTCCACAGTAATCTGTTAAAAACTGTTGTAATTCCAAGTTATAATTCCATTATATAATAATGTTACAGTTCCATTATATATTTCATAAGTAAAGGAAAAAAAAAACAGGTTAAAGCCTATTCTACCATCTTTGGCCAGAAGTAATAACCCTCTATTGTGCTGTAGAGCACAACAAACAGCAGTCAAACATCTGTAGTAACACTGACTAAATTTTACTAGTCTGAAAGTCTGAAAATAATTCCTTATTCTTTAGAATTTCTACATATAAAGTAGTTTTATGATCTTGTCCTTGATAACTGATAAAGCTGTCTTTACTACAGAATACACAAATGTGGCAGAGCAACATCTTTTTGTTAGTTGATAGCTACTGTCTGGAACTTTTCTAAATCCTGTCTTGGCTAGGAGAATTACAGCTTAATTAAAAAAGAATAATAAAAGGTCATACTCTACAGTCTCCCAGCAGTCTCTGTAAGAGACCTAACCATAATTGCTACCGCAAATGTATCAGTAACTCAACACATCAGTAATTCAACAAAGAGTTTTGCATAATTAGGGGAGAAAGATGGTCCACCATGTGGTATTCACTAGAGTTGCTACTTAGTTCTTAGTTATCAAGTTCCCCAGATAAATGGAATTCAGTAGTATTGACATTAACTTGGTCAGGAAGATAACTGAAAGTTCATTAAATGATAATGCCAAAGAGAGCAGCCATTCACATCTCCATAGGCAGAACCTGACTGAACAAAAAAAGAAATCATGATTTGAAAGAAAAAATAATGCTACTGCTCTGAAATAGTGAAGGGTTTTCCCACCATGTGTCCTTGGAAAGAACTATTCACTAAAGCTTAGTGATGAATTTCTATAAAAAAAGCAGCAGAAATTAAAAAAGAGAACTGGTCAATAAATTGTATGTTAATTAACTGATGGAAGTTAACAAATGCAATGGCATAAAGGAAGAATATTCTCTGCTAGTAGAAAATTGACTTGAGCATTTGGCTCAATGTCTCAGAAGGAACAGTGAGGAAAAAGTTATGTAAGACTAGGAAGGAGCACAAATACAACAATATCAGTGGCCTAAAAGGTACTAAAATTGATGTAATTCATTCAGTGCACAGACTGGGCAGCATTCAATAAGGGTCTATTTAACACTGTATTTAAGGTTATTGTTCAGTGTGCAAACCTAAATCATTGTCTTATTGAACTGTAAGCCTTATCTTTATATAGATTTTATTTTTTTTTCCCAGTACTCAGTAGGGTGATTCCCCCCACCTTCTACAGTCCCAAAACTTCAGCAGCATCTGCATATTTCCCCTATTTAATATGTGTTGGAAAGAAAGACAAAATTTACAATGATAATTCAAGGTGATTGATTCGTGGTGTATATGGGGTGATTTCTCAGGGTCCTATATAACAATTTAGTTTAAAGTAGTTCCCAGTGAATTCAGTTGCATCTGACTGCTCAGTGATTCATTGCTTTGAACCTCAACATCTCATATAACACATCCAGACCTCAGGAACATCTCTGAAAGATGACTTTACTCAGAGGGAAACTCTGATCTTGAGATACCCTCTCTACCTTCTAACTTCTACAGTAAACAAATCTAGCAAGCATATACAAATTCTGAACTCCATCACTTCCATATGAGCATTTTTGAGGCACCTACTTCAAACCATCCTTGTTCTAGCTTTATCTATTCTCCACCACTAACCCTTCAGGTTGGACTAATTTTTCTAGGCAACTGGTTCTAGTTTCTACTTCTGATGTCTTAAAAGTCTCTGTGTCTTCAGTGTTAAATGTTTAATGTTAGCTGTTAAAATTTAAGTGTAACCTGAAAGTGGGGAAAATTATGATTTATAACTCGGTTTAATATGAACCCTTTCCTGAAATAACAATTAAACCCAGGCTAATTTAAAATCCCTTGAAGAACCTGGAAGCATGAGACCTTTTCAAAAAAAGAACAGTTATAATACAGACAAAACTGTTCATACCATCCTAATTTGGCCTTCAGAAACAGAGTAAGCACTTTGCCTGAAGTTTTTAATTCAACATGAGGCAAACAGACCCAGTCTACAACGTTTTCTCAAAAGCATTACCTTTTGGTGAAGTTGCAAAGAGTTCTATCATTACAAACAATGTGTGAATGAACGTGAAGCAGAAGAGTTAAGAGTCTTATGAACTGACAGCATTACAAGGCTGAGTGCAGTAGAGAGCTCTCCTCGGGAAAAATTTAGAACACGTGCTTTTCTAACACATTTTGGTATATGGATACTTGATTATTTGCTTAACTAGATCATTTTAAAAGTGACTGTAACTAAGAAAACTGAAAAGCAGAGGAAAAAGAAAAAAAAGAGATAATTACAAGTTACATGGGTAAAGAGAAATACAAGCTGGAAATTGATAAGGTACACAAAATTGCCAATAACAAAGGAGTGAAAGGTATAAACTTTATACCTGCTACAGACACTTTGCACTCACATTATTCTAGGTTTATCTAAGTGCAAGACAGTGATAGCATTGAAGAAGAGGATGGAAGAGTAGAAATGTATATCTAAAGGCCAATTTTTTTTTAATTTTTTTTTTACTTAATTTGAATTCATCACTGTGAGAGACTCTGTACTTCGAAAGAACCTACAGGTGAGAAGCAGCAAACATTCTGGGCTCTCCACAGTCTGTGCCTGTAGGTACTGTACTGATTTTAACTAAATCAGTCAGGGAAATATAATGCAAATTATAGAAACACATTCTTATTTTATATATATATATGTCAGGTCACTGCTTTAAAACATGTTGTCTATTTTACAGTTACAAAACCAGTAATACTGATAAATGAAAATGGAAGCTGCATTCAAATGACTGAGCTTAAAAATTAAGGTAAAAAATGAAATTAAGTATACAAAGAGAACTTAAATGGCATTAAACTGTCCATGAGCAATATTCTTTTGATCCTCTATTTATAAGCATACGGATATATTTCCAGTTGGGTTTACACAGAAGAGCAATCTGCAACCCATGAGCCATGTTCACCATGGATCCAGGCATTGCTGATGATGGGCCAGCAAAATCAGCTATGAAAGTAAGCCTTCTCTGGCTTAGAGTTGGTTTTTCAAAATTCCACAGGCTTCTATAAAAATTGTAGGTGATAATAACTTATGAATCATGCAATTATTTCCTAAAAGGGTGAGGATGTTTTGGGTAATTTCAGTTAACAAATCTGATTAACTGGACTTCTGTTGCCGAAGTTGTTCACAGAACACATCATCCCTCAGTATATCTCTCAGAAGATGCCTGTGCTGTAAGAGAGCTGCTGGTGAAAAAAAATATCACCAACGAGTGTCTAGTAAAAGAGCTATAAAGTAAAATCTAATAATTTATATTAATTAATACAGCTCACAATCCAAAACTAAAATCCATTAAATCACCAAATAGAGACAACACTGTTTTTTCCATCCCCAGAAGATGAATTAAAGAAAGTTATTGCTGTACTTCAGTACAGAAGTCACATTAAAATTAACTGATTTAGAATGCATGTATGCAATGAACCTATAGACCTTTGAAAATGCATGGATTTTTATAATAAAGTACTACTGTCCATTAAAGTCTGCTCCCTCAGATCAAAATACAAATTAGCAAACACACTATCACAGAGGTACATGGGGAGCAAAAAACAGAAGATAAAATAGCTGGCGACCACAAAATTTTAACACTCTTTCTTTGGAGAATTGCAATCACATAAATCTTAATTGCCCTTTATCTTACATTGCATTTAGCTTTATTTTCTGTGAGTTTTAACCAAAGGCAACTAAGAAGCATACTTTGCAAAATTTAATCCAAGCCATAACCTCAAATATATCACAGCCATAATCTATACTGTTTTCTAATATAAGATAATGAAGGTAATTTTTCAGCTTATTTTAATCACTACATCCAGCTACCAATCCTGCTATTATTTTAGACTACTAAGCCATGATAATTCTTCTCAGGATCTTCATTAAAGACTATTTAGTCTTCACAATAAGAATATTTAACTCCAAAACTCCTTTCATATATTTCACACAGTACAATATCAAAATGCCTTTAAAAACACCAGTAGCAGGAACAATTAACTATAAAAAAATACATCTATAATATGAATCTGAGAAATAAAGACTCTGGGACAAGAGCCAATTAGTGGACATACTAATTAGTTTCTCTGAGGTTAAGGTCCTGGAGATGTCAGAGTATTCAAAATTATGTGCTATTATAGTTGGAAGTCATTATTAAACAAGGTATTTTTGCAAATTCATCTGTAATCTTAAATAGTCAAATTTGCTTGAATAGGCAGAATATCTCATTCATGGCTCTTACGTGGTTTATCCTTATTACATTTTAATGTTTCCTAAATATATTTTAGCTTCTATTAATGAGGCTCTCCTTCTGCAACAGAAGCCACTTCAAATAACACATTTTCAAATTAAAAGTGAACAAAAAGCTGCTGCAGAAAAGATTCAAGTGATCTTAAGTTTTGTTGGTTTTGTTGTTTTGTTTTTCTTTTTTTCAAATTCTATACATTGACTATCTCACTTGTAGCTGCATGCTCTGAATAATAAATTAAAAGCTGGAAAAGACAAAATTATAACAAATCATCTCACAACAGAGTTTTTCTCCTCTCCTGAATTCAGAGCCTCAGGTGTATAAACTGAGTAATAATACAGAAAATATATAAATATTTTCAATAGATAATAAGGAACAAAATAGATAAACAGGAAGTACCAAGATGTATCTCTGGAGATACTGAAAACTATATAAAAACTTTACTATATATTTATAAAGACAGAAAATTGGAGGGAAGAACAGGATAAAAATCCACCAAGGACTTAAACATCATATTCAGTTCAGGAAATTTCTGAGCCACACATCAGTGGAAGGTAAATGAAAATACACAGGTGTTTTAATACTTCTAATCAGTCATACCTCCTTTCCTCTTCCTATGTATCCATTATTGGTCACTGCTTTGAACAGAATACAATGGTGGAAGAAAAACTGATTAATTTAAACTATTGTGTTGTCACACAGACCTACTAGAAAGGCTCTGCAATTTATCTACAGGTGTACAAAAGCAGAAATTAGCATACTGTCATGTTCCATGCCTTCATATTAACTTGGCTATTTGTAAGAGATCATGCAAAATTCCATCATATGGGAAAGAGAAAAAACTAAAGATGTCTAGATTACTAACAGCTGGTCTTGCTAAAGCAATTTTTGACTGCCTTTCCCTCCCACATTTCACCATTGTACTGTCATCTGGTCTTTTTTCCCCTCTCAGAATAAAGGAAAATGTGAAGTAGGAATTTAAAAAATAAATAGAAGCAATTAGCTTCAACAAAAATAACTGCATCTTTTTTGTAGCTGAAATGGAATACTGTCACTTCTGTTAGGAACTGTGGAATAAAACACTGCATTGTGAATTCACATGCAAAACCTAACTTTTTGGGGTAATAGAAACACTTTTGGAAGCCTACAAATAATGTTTCTAGGTCAATTTTTTTTTTTTTTCATCGACTTTTATTTCTTTTGACCAGAGAGTGCAACAGAATTGAACAAAAAGA
>JAAGNO010026014.1:15166-27438 GCA_033439905.1 Ceryle rudis
GTCAATTTTTTTTTTATTTTATTTTATTTTATTTTTTTTTTTACACAGTGATATATATATATATTTGAAATTTTTGGCATGAAAGATCCTTCTGACCTACAAGAAAGATATTAACCCATAATTTCTATTTCAGGGATAGCACACTTCTAGTTTTTATATATGTAGCATATATAATGAATGAATAGAATCCTATTATTTATTCTCTTGCAGATATGCACTATAGCCCTTCAATTATTTTGAGTTGATAAAACAAAGGCAACTGAAAATGGCTACATACATATTCTAAAGACCATTATTCTCTCATACATTTGTTTGCATTTCATATTAAATTATAACTCAGTTAATGGCTAGAATGTAAAACATGTTTATTAAGTAAAAATGTAACAGCATTGAGGTCATTTGTGGTGACGTGACCTGAATTTACTTTCAGGTTCAGTTAAGAGGTAATTCACTTAATTAAAATCACTACTCAGCTATAATCATTAATGAGGTGGGCATGAAAGCATACTTCAAGAACAGTTATGGGGTTCTAAATTCTCACTATGGAGACAATGTACAACTTATGTGTAGCTGCTAAATTCTTGAACAGACACTAGTAATTCAAAAATTGTCAGTTTAAAAAATACATCATAAATGTACTTGTATGTAGATATATTCTTCTCTACATACGCTCTTTCTCTCTCAACACTTTCTTGTAATGTTCCATTTTCTCCTTTCAAGTTGAGACCCAGCAAATAAGAATTGTACACCTTTTGAGATTTTTCTTTTTTCAGTTCCATTCTGCTAGAACTAAGTAAATTGGTTTAGTTTTTCAGATGAATACAGACTGTTGAAACATATATATTTTGAATCCATACATATTTTATCAGATAGTTTTGCCTGACTTCACTCATCTGGCAGAAAAAGAATTGCATGTGCTTTACAGGTGTAATTTTTCCAAGCAATATTACACTTCCCCATATCATATAGAAATGTACTCATATTTAATAGCATGTGATAAAACATGACTATAAACTGTAGGTATTAAAATCACATATCCATTGCAGTAGCCATCATATATGTTCACAGAATAGGAACAAAGCCAGAAACAAGGCTGAATAGTGAAAAGAGAAGTTAGAATTGGGAAAATTAGGAGGCTGAACATGAATGACTTGCTAAAGCTTAGTATAAAAGCCATTAATGCATCAGAGAATGATTTTGAGACTGAATTTAAAAGAGATGGGAGATCCAGTAGAAGAGTAGAAGCAGTAAAAACATGGCATGGCATAACATTTACTTTGTGACACAGGAGATACAAGAGCATTGTGACTAAGAACGTGAGTAGGAATAAATGAGCTCAGAGAAATAATTAAGCTAATTTTTAAGATCACAGATACTGAGAGGAAACTGTGTTCTGAAAAGGAATTAATAATTATGAATAGAGACATTTTATAAAAAGGTAATCATACTGAAAATTGCATAATGACATAAAGAGGTTGGAGTAACATACAACAGATATTGTGCAGTGTAATTAATTTCTTATTCTTTATAATATTTGCAAATGTAATTCAGGTGGGAAAACCTATGCAACTGTGTAGTCAGTTACTGTTATCACACCTCAACACCTTTTAGTATGGACAAAATGTTCTAGAATCTCTATTTCTTGATCCTACTGTTAAATTCAAACTCAACAAGTCACTTCTAGTAAACTAATACTGATTTCAGGAACATTGCATTTTCTCTAAAGGTTTCTATAAATAGCACACTAGCTTATTTTATGTGCATATAATTAATATCAGCATCTTTTTTTATGAAAGGCTAGTAGAGAAAAATATATAAAATGGATTTATTTATTTTTTTTCTGCTTAAAACCAAACTGAACTCTTTATAATTATTGTTTTATACTGGATAAGATTTTCTTAGATTAAAATCTGGACCTTAAGTCTAAGACAAATAATCAGTTCAAAAATTTAAAACTACACTATCAACTGAAAAAAACTGTTTTATGAAATTATTGTATACACTTCTGCCTACTGATCACTTTTGTTTTAAGAGATAAGGCTCTTTTCAATTAAAATGTTATGTTCTACATCTACTTTAAAACTTTCGTAGCAGGGAAATGAGTAAATATTTTAAGTTGAACTAAAAAATGTGACCCTTCCTTCAGAAAACTGAAACTAAATAGTTCCTAATGATATGATGCAACACAACTGAAACATCTGAGTACAATTTTCCAGGAAACTGAGTTGCATACAATAATACCACCTAAAAAATTCTTCAAATATTTCAGTCAGTAGGACTGTTCTGCCCAGTTAATCAAGACAGATAGATCATTAGTCCCATGTGGAAGAGCCCAAAGATTACACATTACATTAGCTCACTCTTAACAAGTTAATTGCATTAGATCACCAACCCTATACCATTGAAGTTATACAGAAATGAAGGGAATAAATTAAATGCAACAAAAATGTAAAGCCTGCGAACACCTCAAAGAGTAGCCCTTATGCTTAAGGGTCTCTTTAACCGTAGTGCGTTTCTGCTCTGAAATTGCAAAAAGTATTTCATCATTCAATTTGCTGGGGATACTCGAGGTATATACTCTAGTACACTTCAAACAATGAAAACATTTTTTTAAAAGCATATAACCAGAAACGGTATCCATAAGAGCAAAGAATCCACTTTAAGGGTGAAAAGAAGTTAGGCATTGGCAGTCTCCTCAGTATAAGTCTTAATGAATTAACACTGCAGTTGCATAATGAAAACAGTAGCAATGAAAACTTAAAGGAACTGTTCAAGAACAAGTTTGTGTCGTTGTGATACACATAGCTTTTTTTCTGGAGAAAAACTAAAATCACTACCTGATTAAGTAACAACTACTGGATGGCTATCAAATGATAACAATTGCTTCAGTGGGCTGATTTATGACTACTGACTCAGAGGGAAAGGCAGCAATTCAGATCCCCAGAGTGAAACAACATCCTAGAAAGCAATAGGAAGTCCATTTTTGAGTGCTATCAGTCAAGATCTATCTCCTTATCCCCTTCACAGACTCAAGAAAGTATAATCTAAATTAGCAGAATGCTACTAACTTTATCAAATGACCATCCTAGGGAAAAGTAAAAAGTCAAAATTAATGAAGATGTTTCTCTGTCCTTACATGCATAACACCTCAACAATGAAATCTACTTGTTAACTGGATGGAATGTTAAGTGCATAAATCAAATAGCCAACAGGCTATACTGAATAACGTCTCAGCCCCAACTACGTAGAAGCATAGCATGCACACAGGAAACATGCCACCTCTGCTTTCAATCCCATAAGAGACAGTTTCTTGCTTCATCTCATCCTCCTCTTGTCTCACTTTGACTGGCATCTGAAACTGCTGCCCTTTGTATGTGATGCCCCTGAAACAATCAGTTCATGCATGATGGGTTTTTTGATTTTTTTTTTTAAAGGAAGGAACTTCTTTATAGCTTATTATCTCTGCTCTCTCTTTCCTCCTTCCCTCTTTTCTGTTTTACGGTTTTCATTTGTTTCTGTCAGACAATAGAATTATTTTTGGAATTCCTTTGTTAATATTCCAGAAGCAAAGTATCAGAATACAAAATAAAGATAAATCAATATTAGATTTGTCTTATTTGTGCAAAAAGATAAAACTGAAATTGAGATGTGTTCTCCACTGAACAAAATACAAGAAAAATATTTCAAACTGACAGAAAATGTTCTCTCAATAAGAAAGGTAGGAAAACTTATTTTACATACTTCTAAACTGAAGAAATATCAACCCTAATATGTAAGAAATGGCAATGAAGAAGCCAACATGAAACATGTACTGGACCAACAGTACATCAGTCAATTGCCATTTTGGTCAAATGAAGGTGAAAATGAAGTTATGGTAGAAGCTGCATATTTTAAGTTAGATAAGATGCTAGATATCAAAGAGATAAACAAAAGTGAAATATCATAATCAAAATAAAGAAGATAGAAAAATATAAGCCTGGAAGACTGTCTGCATAAAATATTAAAAAAAAATTTCACCTGCCTAGACTTTCTGTGGTTTAGACTCCTCTAAACACACATGCAAAGCCCATTTACATTAACAGGATCTAAGCTTTTAGGTTAAAACATTCTCTTGGACAATGACACATAAAATATGATCTTTATTCTTATGTCTTATCCACGCTTGTGAGGTAAAAATACTTTATTTAAATATATTTTCCCAAATAAATTGCAAAACCCTTTGCAGTACTCATTCTAAGAGAGTGCTACTCTTTTCTATTAATAACTTTGGTCTTTTAACAGCATAAGAAAAATTCCATTTCTACTTTTTTTAAAATGTATACTTGTTTTTTAAAGTTTGGTGCCTTACTACAACATCCACAGTTTATTTTCACTACTTTTTCCACTCTAATGACATCAGTAAAATTTCCTTTTGCATTTTTAGAAATGCCACATTAAACTAAGTTCTAACAAAACAAATACTTACTATAGAAACAATGTGGATAAATTCCAAATTTTCCATATTTCTTACAATTTTTAATATTTTTGAAGTTCTCATTTATGCTGTGCTTTATGAAGAATGTTTGAACATCTCAAAAAGTGATTGTTTCCCTCCCCAGTTGTATTGTTCTTTTAAAGATATTTTCTCTTCAGACTTCTCCCCTTAGCTCACTGATAACCTCAGGCTAACACACCCATATTAATGACATTGCTTACAATACTTTTAAATCTCAGAAAATTACTTAATATTATTGTATACACACAGACAAATGTCATTGCTTTTTGGAATCAACATGGCAAATCTATGAATATCTTCCTTTGTACACTAGTACTTGAAGACTGTACATGCACACCAAAACCATGAAGCACATGCTGCAGTATCTTAGAGTGAGAGTCTTCTACACAAGCATGTCAATGCACACTTTCTATTTCATCAAAATCACTAGGGGGAAGAAAGAAACCAGCAGTTGAATGATCAGTAGAGATAAGCAATATGGCCTTTTCAAAGGTCACTACAACAGGTAAACCTGCAGACCTGCCTGCTGTACAAATGTGAACTAAGAAACAATCCACCACTCTTCCTACAGACCCTGAAAGCATACAACTCTAGTGCTACTGTTATAAATATAGGGAAAAAAAAATGTTATAAATACATGGGCGGGGGAGTGGGAATCACCTTTCTCACAATGTAATGATTTAGGCAAAATGACAATCAGGTAACACAATCTCCTATTGATCCTGTATGGGAGTAGGCACTTAACTGTTCACTCACTTCTCAAAATCCAGCTTGTGCATTTTAAACACAAAACCATTTCCCATGCATGAAAAATATACAGATTTTACTGTGAAGAATACTATCTGCACCTGAGGGCACAAAGGTTTTATCCAGACAAATCTTACCATTTTCTAGTAAAGTAAAATGTGCAGCTAATTCCTCAAAGTTACAACTTTGCTTGGGCACAGGCATTTCAGGGGCACAATGCATATCCTGTACCCATTTTTGAATCTTATTTAAAAAAACTTCAGTTTTAATTTAGCTAAATAAAATTCAACCCTATGCTGGTGTAACATGGGATAGGAAATTTTGTTAAATTACACAAAAGTGGTGCAATTAACATTCATTAGAACTAGTTCTAACTGGAAAATGAAATCCTTATTGTTTTAGTCATTCATATACATTTAACCAACAGATCAGGTAATCCTCTGAAAGCTATTGTATGTTGAACTGTCTCCTCTGACATTCTGCAGACAATCAGGCAGAAAAAGCTGAGATTACACTACTGGGGTCAACAAAGCTTCTCTCAGTGATGAGGGACAGTAAAACCATAGAGAAAGAAGAGGATCTGGAATAAAGCTTTCTCTCCTGTTCCTGAGGACATGAACAAAATGTGCTGCTGTTACTGCTACATCAGCATTGCAGTATTTCTTTGAGTTAGGTTTGTTGATTTTTTTTTTTCCCCTGGTGTTAATTCTTAGCTGGAGGTGTGAAAAATGATTAGACTAACATATGAAGTAGACAATTTCATCTCTGCTGACATTATTTTATTAAAGTCAAGTCTACAGAAATTAATAAGTAAGAAATGTTGTTAATAAGCTAAGTTTTAAAATAAAGTAATGCTATCTGAAATCAGGAACAAAAATGTCTATTAAGAAGTTCATATGATATACAGAGACTTGTAATAATCTAATAATAATGCTGCTCAGAATGATGCTGTAATTTTATTTCTGGAAAAACACTTTAAATTACTTTTGTGTGGTAAACTCTCCTGTTGACTTGAGAGTTTTTGCAAGACATGTGAGTTTGGTCTTTTTTTTTTGTTTTTTTTTGCATTTCAAACTAGGAGTAAGAAAGAAGTGCAAAGTGTGAATTTGTCTTTTAGATCAAATAACCAGGGTAAATAATTAAATGAGTAAAAGTAGTTCTGCATATGGAACTGAAATCCATGTTCACTGTATTTTTTACTGAATACAGAAGCTAAGTATTAAAATCTTAGCAGTCTCCCCGATATTTGACTATTTGCACTTAAATAGAACACAGCATTCCCACAGAAGACTGACACAGTATCAATCTAAGGAAAAGGTAGTCTCATCTTTGACAAAATTAGATTTAGAAAAGACAGAGAAAGTTAGAAAGGAAGTACTATTGCTATTTCTTTTTTCTTAATCAGCCTTAAAATTTTGAAATGTCCATTTGGGAGGAATGTAGGAATGTTGCCAGAATATGCAGGGATGCAACAAGGAAGGCTAAGGCCTTCTTGGAATTAAATCTGTCAAGGGATGTCAAGGACAACAAGAAGGGCTTCTTCAAGTACATCAGTAACAAAAGGAAGACTACTGAAAAATGTGCACCTGCTGCTGAATGAGGTGAGTGCCCTGATGACAGAGGATACAGTGAAGGCAGAGTCACTGAATGCCTTATTTACTGCTAAGGACGGCCCTTGGGAATCCCAGTCTCTGGAGGTGAGACAAAAAGTCTGGAGGAAGGACGACTCTCTCTTGGTTCAGGGGGATTGGGTTTGAGATCATTCAGACAAACTGAACACTCACAAATAAATGGGCCCTGATGGGATGCATCCACAAGTGCTGAGGAAGCTCTCAGATGTTATTGCTATGCCACTCTGAGAGGTCACGGAGAACAGTAGAAGAGCCTGAGGACTGGATGAAAGTCAATGTCACTCCAGTCTTCAAAAAGGACAAGGATGACCTAGGAAATTACAGGCCAGTCAGCCTCACCTCCATCCCTGGAAAGGTGATGGAGCAGCTCATTCTGGAGGTCATGTCTAAAAATGTGGAGGAAAAGAAGGTTATCGGGAGCGGTCAACATGGATTCACAAGGATAAATCATGCTTGACCAATCTAATAGCTTTCTGTGATGACATGACAAGCTGCATAGATGAAGGGAGAGCTGTTGATGTCATCTACCTTAACTTCAGCAAGGCTTTTGACATTGTCTCCCATAACATCCTTATAGATAAATATAGTAAGTGTGGATTAGATGAGAGGACGGTGAGGTGGATTGAGAACTGGCTGAATGATAGACCTCAGAGGGTCATTATCTGCAGACTGTAGCTAGTGATGTTCCCCATGGGTCAGTACTGGGTCTCATCTTGTTCAACATAGTCATCAGTGACCTGAATAAAGGGATAGAGTGTAGCCTCAGCAAGTCTGCTGAAGATACAAAACTGGGAGAAGTGGCTGACACACCAGAAGGTTGTGCTACCATTCACCCAGATCCAGACAGGATAGAGAGTTAAGCAGAGGGGAACCTAATGAAATTCAACAATGAGAAGTGTAGGGTCCTGCTCCTGGGAAGGAGTAACAAGCACCAGTACAGGTTAGGGGTTGACCTGCCAGAAATCAGCTTTGTGGAGAAGGACCTGTGAATCCTGGTGGACAAAAAGTTAACCATGAGCCAGCAATGTGCTCTTATGGCCAAGAAGGCCAATGGCAACCTGGGGTGCATTAAGAAGAGTGTGGTCAGAGGGTTAAGGGAGTTTCTCCCCCCACCTCTACCCTGCCCTAGTGAGGCCATATCTTGGGTACTGTGTCCAGTTCTAGGGTCACCAGTTCAGGACAAGGAAATACTGGATGCCTTGAAAATTAAACTATTTATAAAATCATAGAAAATGGGTTTCTTTTCAAAACAAGAGAAGAAAAAAATCTTAAAATTGTGAAATTATTTCAATGACTTTTTTTTTTTAGGAACAAATGCTTTCACTCACACTCATGAAATTTCTAATTTGGCAGCAGCAGATTTTTTTCTACAGATTAGAACTCATGGAACAGGAAAAAAAAAAAACCAACAAAATAAAGCAAGCGGTTGTATCACAGTTCAACTTCAAAATTGAGAGTTTCTTGGTAAGTGTGATTTTCAAAAAAAAATACAGATAAAACTTAAAATAATAGTGAAACTACTTAAAAGCATCTAAAAATAACTTACAAGAAAAAAAAAATAACCAAGATAAAAGTTCATTATTTAAAGTATGTACAGCTTTCTGTTCAGAAATACATCCACTAAAAATGCAATCAGGGAATGGTCTGTATAACTTTTCCATTTGTCTAACAGTTTAATAAAAAAACCCACCCAACTTTAAAAGTAATTCTAATCACATTCACCTATTACAAAATGGTTTTGGTTTTTGATATTGCTAACCACCTACAGATAAACATGTGGGATTATTAGATTATCAATGTATTGAGATTTCTTAGATTAAAACTGAACATACAGCAGATAAAGATACGGTTTATCCAGGATTTTTTACTTTCTGAATAAAGTATAACCCTTTTTCATTAGCAAGGAACTGTGCAATAATTCACATGGGACATGCCACATTGCATTTCAAGAGTTCCTATATTTAAATAAGCTTTATAGCTATTTTAAGTAAGAAATCATGGTTGAATGAGCCTTACAGAAAAAAAAAAAAAAAAAAAAAAAAAAAATTTGCTCCTGTTTTTAAAGGCGATTAAAAGGGAAAGTTAGATGGAAAAAGCAGTAAGGGCTTTTTATGTCAAAATCTAAAGAAGAGTCATTACTCATTGGAGGTAATAATTAGCTTAATTAGTGAATATGAACAGGCAGCAGATAAGTGTGCATGGCTGTGTGGAGCAGAGGCAGGTGAATGTCTGATTTAGCACTTCTGAGCTCTAAGGCAGATTCCTGCTACTTGCTATCTGCAACCAGTAAGGGCTGGTTGTAAATTTGATAACAAATGATCTAGAAAAAAACCAACATGTTCTGAAACCTCCCCTTAATGAAGAGGTGTGAGATCAAAGCACCAGTTAGAAGACTGGTCATGAGTTCTGCTTCTGCACGTAGACTGTTTAGACTGAGAAACCTGGGGTCTTGGGGTTGTGGAAAGAAGAGCTTCTGATGAAAAGAAGCATCCTGAAAAGAACAACTGATGTCAGGGAAGAGAATGGGGTTTGGAAATAAGGTGGAGAAGGTGCTGACTAGAAGACAGATCCTTGAAGTGTGAGAAGATCTTGTAGATCAAAGTATCGTATAATATCTCAAGTTGAAAGGAACCCGTAAGGATCATTGAGTCCAACTCCTTGCTCCTCACACAACTACCTAAAACTAAATCATATGACTAAGAGCATTGTCCAGATACCCCCTGAACTCTGACAGGCTTGGCATCATGACCACTTCACTGGGGAGCCTGTTCCAGTGACTGACCACCCTCTCAGTAAAGAACCTTTTCCTAATGTTAAAACTGAATTTCCCCTGATGCAGCTTCATTCCATTTCCTTTTGTCCTATTTCTAGTCACCAGAGAGATATGTTGAGACAAGTAGCAGGGGATGCCTGAGGATCTTCGTGACATTCAACATCTGTAAATGTAAGCAGTGGGAATACAAATTAACACAACTTTCTGCATGACCTGCCCAAACCAGCAGCAATCTCTCTGCTGGAGATGGAAGTTGAGACCACATGAGCTTAGCTCTGGGAGGAATCAAATGAGCGAGTGTGTGAAATAACCAAGTAGAGTAAAAGCTCTGATCTTACTGGGTTATTAAATAGTAGATCCACTATGTGTCATCACTTACTCTGTCTCATGCATGAATTAACATTTTTGACAGCAAAACCACTTGAAAAGCGTTTACAATAAACATACAAACCAAAGAAATCACAAAAAATGAGTTAGGACTACTGCTGGAGTCTATACACAAAGCAGTTACAGGAAACTGAACTGTCATCTTGACAACCCTTCAGACCTGAAGAAGCAGCCATCAATTTTCCAGACTGTTATTGAAGATATAAAATTTATAAACGTGCTTGAAATTGTTTATTTCTCCATTTTGCAAACTGTTCCTTAAAGACACAGCATTCAGAAGAGCTCCCTAAGAAATTCAAAATACTCAATCCTGCTTCACTTTCCATCTCTGCAGCTCTGCCAGTCTCTTTTGAGTGGTGCCCTGTGATAGGACAAGAGGTAATGGTAGCAAGCTGAAACACAGGAGGTTCCACTTCAACACGAGTTAAAACTTCACCGTTAGGGTGACAGAGCACTGGAACAGGCTTCTCAAAAAAGTTGTGGAGTCTCCTCCCTGGAGAATTTTAAGACCTGCCTGGATCTGTATGGCCTGCCCTAGGTGTTCCTCTGCTGGCACGGGGATTTGACTTGATGACCTCTGGAGGTCCCTTCCAGCCCCTAGTATTCTATGATTCTATGATGTCTTGTTCTGACCTCTGGTGATGGATTTTGCTATATTATTATGGTTAGTCTGAATCTCAGGGATCTTACTTAGCTCTACAGAGAGCTTTATGGATGTAAAAAGATTCTATTTAAAAGAGAACACCTAAGCTAACAGCTGGGACTATATTTATACTTGCTGCCCAAACTATATCCATCAGGATCTTGTGAGTAAATATGCAGCTAATTTGGCAAGAATTTTCTGAAATTTCCTGACCTCTACTTTAAATTATCCCATAAATTCAATATGAACACTCAACACTGACAATGGTATATTTTTTTGTTCTGAGTGTCTTATGTTAGAAATAGCACTAAGAAGTTGAAACTAAAATTCTTTATGGTTGTATATTAATCTGTGAGACATCTCTTCTGAATGCCTCTCCAAAAGGTACTTTACCAGAAGGTAAATAGGACAGTATTTGGATCACAGCCTTTAAGTAAAAGGAAGGTCTGTTTTAGTTCAAAGGAAAGCAATATTAAAATTCTGTGACACTGTGCCACTAAAGCCTGTGGCACAGATGAACTCTGAAGAGTCCCAAAACAGAGGTCTCACACAGCACTTTAAAAAGTTTACTTACTGGCAGTAGACCAACAGTATGGAAAAGCAGGAGTCTAGACAATCAGAAATCTCAAAGAGAAAGTTGACAAAAGGACTGTGTTGCTGAGGAGTAGCTGCCACCTGAAACCTGTCAACATATTTTCTCTTGGGCCTTTCTTAATGTTGATACAGGAAATTCAATGATTCGGGTTTGAGAAGTGGATTCTATCCTAAGATCTGATTGAACCTATGAACACTTTCTAAGTAAACAATGTAAAGGAGGAAAAATTTTCCTAAACATTAGCAGAACTGCTATTTGTGTTAGCAATAGCATTTAAAAAGGCTTAACTACATTAACCAGAAGTGGTCAAGCACAGACCGAATGACAAGAAGGTAATGAATGAACAGGTTGGCAGAACAATGATATTTTTTGAATGCAAGATATGTCACAAGTAAAGCAAAACTTGTATTGCCAAAATTTGTGCAGCTAAAATACTAGGACTGCAAGTATAATTCTGAGCAAGAGAGTAAGAAATCAGAAAGGAAGGATGAATTTAAAGACACACAGGTTGTGAAGGTATTAGAAAGTGTGAAGATGGGGTAAGTTGAAGTGGAACATGACATAGAAGAATAGACAAGGGTAGAAGATAGAAGGGAAAGGACTTTTGACAGCTGACTGGTGTAACACGCAATGTTATTCCTTCTTGGCAATAGAGACTTCAGATAATCTTAACTCATTTCATTATTGTGATTTCAAACAACTGACACATGCAGTCACCATATGGCATATATGGTCAAATTTGCAGGATAACATCCAAAATCTTTGAAAAGAGGTATTATTTAAATTATTTTTAGTCTGAGTTCCAGCTGGCTCATGCTTGGACTCCAAAATCTATTGGACCATTCTTCCAAAAGCAGAACTTCAAAAATATCACCCAGTTAACCACATTTAAGTTCAATCTTAGTGGCTAGAATCTCCAGAGAGAAGCAGGTGAAAGACTTCTTGTCAATAGTTGCTATATATATATTTTTTATCATTTTGGGGAAATTTTAATATTCAAG
>JAAGNO010026014.1:27538-58257 GCA_033439905.1 Ceryle rudis
CAAGGCCTGTTAGGATTAAAGTTTGCAGAGATCTGAGAAGACAAAACAACTCATACATTTCAACAGATTGACATAGTGAAAATCTTGCTTCTCAATGACAGTATCTAAGATACTATTGAAACTGACAGACGACAGCAAACTAAATCTATTGAAATTTTTCTTTGATAATTAAATGAAAATGAGAAACAGTTTCTTAACCTTTACAAAATCCAAGAAAAAAAAAAATGTTGACTTTATCTTGATTTCTTTAATGAAATCCCCTAGAGAAATAGACTTTACTGAAAATTCTACAGGCAGTTGCAGTAAGAACAATGGTACCCAAAACTCATAGCATAGCTGGCAGAACATTGGAGGGCTATTAAAAATTGAAAAGGAAATAATATTAATTTGATGTAGTTGAAATAGATGGGATTTTTAAGGTATATCAGCTTTGGATCCACTAATTTACCAGGAGTATCAATTTAATAGTTAGATGATGGCTGTTCTTCAAGAAATACATGTCTATAGGCAAAAAACTCATTACCACTGATTAAGAATTGCATATATTGAATGGACATATTAATTGGTAGTATTTGCAATTCGAGTTTATCTCGAGAATAATGAGATTATCTGGTAATTTTAATTTAAGATTTTTAAGTGAATATTTTTTATGTTTTTTGTGGCTCTAGTATAATAGGTCCCAATTTCAGTTAGATCTTCAGATTCTGTCAAATTGGCAGAATTATAATATTATAGTAGCAGTTATTGAATAAGTGTAATAGACAAAGCTTCCAAATTCAGGAAGATGAGATCTGAAAGCTAGAATGCAAGACAAGACATGAATAATAGAATTATATTTTCTTAGTACATTTTAATAACTACATTTGCTAGAAATTACTTCAATTATCAGCTTATACAATATGCTCGATGGTAGGGGTATTGACAGAAACCAACTGATCACAATAAAAGTAGCTCAAGAAAAGAAAGCTGTATTATGACTTTTTATTCTTCTCAAATATCACCATAGTACCTATAAAGACATTATACATGTTTTAAAAACCTTGTTTAAAAGCTTTATTAATCACCACTGCACCACAATTGATATTAGTAAAATGCAGCAGGGCTTACACTTATGTTCACCAGATTTGTTTCTTGGAGTATTTAAGGGAAGTCATTATTCAGTAAAATACCTGTCACTTGAAGAACAGATCTGGAAATACAGTGTTGAAATGAAGTGTAATTTTCCAATTAATTTTTAGAAGTTAGACAGAATTAGGTCTCCACAAGCAAACTCATACTGTAGTGCCAAGCACATGCATATCTCTTTTCCTCAAAGTAATGAAAGGAAAGCACGTTGCATTATACAATATGACCTTTGTCTCTCATGCTTGTCAGAAGTGATAAAAATTTGACTACTGAAATGTCAATTGTAAGAATTGCTTGAAACATATTTTAATAAACTACTGCAGCTGTTTAAAAAGAAAAAAAAAACAAACCAAAAAACAAACCAAAACAAAAAACCAAACAAAAAAACCAAACCAAAACAAAAAAAAAACAAAACCCCAACCTAAATGTTGGTACTGTGTTGTTTGTGATAAAATGACCAGCCATTATAACCTAATAATCCAGGTGATAAATAAAGAATCTCAAATTTAATGTTTCCTTTCTCTTCTTTCCAACTACAGTAATCTTCTGCAAAATGTCATCATTTACTATTTTCTTTATTAGATATGAGAGTTAGGAAAACTAAGAGAAAACCAATGGCTCTCATTTTTCTATAATCAAAACTGAGACATAAGTATAATATTTAGATGTTACATACATCTTGTGTTTGGTTTGTTCTTCTAATACTCTTTTAAGGTAATAAGTGTATTATTTTAGAAAAGTGACTTAACAAAAGAAGCAATTTATAATCCTAAACCAGCAGTTTTTGAATGCTGTTCATCCCTAACAATCAGCAAAACACCAATTGCCAGCCATGCTGAAATTCACAGTAAAAAGTAACCACTTGATGGATGCATAAAAAGCCCTAGAAAAAGCAGGCAATCAAGATCAGGTATAAGCAAAAGGTACAAACTCTTTCACTCAAAGCACAAGCTTAATAAAACAGTTTTTAAAATAAACAACAGTATCAACAGACCTGTGGAGGAACCTGCCTCCGTTTTTGGTCAGGGGATGTGACATACACAGCTTGTGTATATGCATAACTTTTGAATCGAGGTTTAGGAGAAGGTGAAGGTCCCTGGGGTACACTGACTGTGATCTACAAAGAAGAAATTAGAGGTGGAAAGAACATATAATGATTTTAAGAGTAAGTGAAGAAAAAGAAGTAGGAAGGTCATCATGACATATTTTTCAAGGACAGTGTTAGTATTCAGCAGTCAAAATTGGGATGGTATTAAGGAAAGCTCTCACTTAATCTGACATCCTTTCCAAAAGCAACAGTCAAGACTCAGTACTGGCAGTATACCAATGTAAATTGAAGGTTCTTTATAATTTACAAGCAAAGGCTCTAACAAGAAGTGGTCTTCTAGTACGTCCTGAATAATCAGAAACAATACTCATCTGCCTGGCACTCTAAAAGAGATTGAGCATCCCAATAGCAAGTTACAGATTAAATTCAGACAAGTACACTAGGCCTAAAATCCACTAAACACTTCAGCAGAGACTATCTGATGATTTCAATTAAAAACAAAAAAAATAACTGACATAGCAAGTATAAATTAATTCCATGTATTACATGAGCTTTTTGAGAGGACAATCATGAGCTGAGAACAGACAATCTGAAAATACAAGCCAGTGTAAATAAAATGCTAAAAAAATAAAAGTGTATCAGGAGTACAGAGAAACGTCAACTGCTACTCTCTTAAAAAGGTAAAAAGGTTTCTACATGTCTATGTTTAAATGTAAAACTTCCCCCGGTTTCTGAATTCTTCCTTATGGTGCCCTCCAACAATCAAAACACCCACTGCTGTAAAAAAAAAGAAGTGTAAAGCACTTACTGGTTGAATAGTTACTTTTAAAACAGCTTGGTGCAAGCTGAAATGCAGTGTGAATGTACAGTTCATGCAGACAAGGACATTTCATTTGCCTGTGATGAAGATACTTTGTCTATTATGCCTGTGGGGTTTTTTTGCCTTCCATTGGTCATCTAACATCAAACTTCCAAAGCAGGTAAACAACAATCACTTTAGAGCATCAAGATAAAGCAGAAAAGTGAAACAAACAACTCACTTCTTGTGAAAAACGCTGTTGATGATGTACTTGTATGTGCTCTTCTCTGGTGACCTTTGAGTGTCGTGGTAACATCTCTACCTCCCTGATGGCTTCCATGGTGACTTGTTGGGGCAGAACTTGGAAGAGAGATGTCACGTACATTAAGATGGACTTCTTATCTGGACAGGCAGTTGCAACATCTGGAAGGCAAATTAACTTGCATCATTTTGGCTTCCACATTAAACATAATAAATAGCTGATCAATTTAATGGAAAGTTGATTATTTTTGTTATACTCAGTGTCCACTAGAAATGATATTTACAAGAATAGCCATGCCTTTATACAGGCAAGACTACACACTGAAAGAACAGACACTAGTGCCAGCTGTGATTTTTCCATTTGTTGTTCATTATTTTCCTTCCCAAAATGTTCTGGTAATCAACTAGGCAAATACCTTATCATTTACCTACATAAATATCTTACACAATAAACGAAGCACATACCTTGCAAACAATATACATGCCAAATATTGTTTGCCCATTCTATTTGACAATAAAATGTACATATGCAGCTGTCAGAACACACTGACAAATAGGAAAAGATTTAATTATTTAATCACAACAACTAAACAGCACTAATCACACAACAGCTAAACAACCATTGTTGCAAAGCCTGGAATATCAACCTATCTCAAAATTCTTTTATGTAGGCTCTTGACTTCTCAGAGCAGGAATGATTTCTGCTATCCTGTCCTATGTCTTTGCCTTCATATTTTCCTTTATGAATCCTAGTCTAAAATATCGTTTCTACCACCTGCAAGCGGTAAAGAAGTGATAAATATATTTGAAGGGATAAATTTAAATGTTAGTACTTGCTTCCAAGGAAGTTTACTAATTCCTTGCAAACATGTCTGCTTTCATTTCTGGGGGAAAAAAAATCTGTCAAGCCAACCTGTACCTCCTAAAATCTAATCTCCAGTTCTCAGGGAATACAGAATATATAAAAGAAAATAAAGTCAACAGATGTGAACTATGCAATTTTTCAGATACTGGTTTTGAGCTAAAAAAAAAAAAAAAAAACCAAACAAAACAAAGGAAATATCAAAGACATTGGTTTTTTCAGCTCAGAAATTCAGCTCAGAAGCAATACTTTCTGTATATTTTCATCCATTTTCTTGACAATTACCATCCTGGACAGGATTGAAAAGAATAAATATGAATAAACCCAAAGTAGACTACAAGTTAAAAGAAGGTTTTAAATGGGAAACATTATAATACTAATGCAAATTGTACTATTAACATGTTCATCAATCAAGAATCTGAAATATTTTGGAGAGCTCTGAAAATCATTTCAGGTCTTTAACAAGATATAGATACACAAAAGTACTGGAAAACTTTCCAGCATGGATTTTGCAGCTACTCAGAGCTATTCATGATCTTTTACTGTAGAAAACTTTATGATGGCAGATGAAATTTCAAAACAAACAGTGACTTTCTGGTACTCAAACTGAAAGTAGTCACATGAAGCATATTGTTCATAGAACTAACTTTTGATACATCTTGTGATCCATGGACTTACTAAGATGTGGTTTCTTTAAGCATCTTCTATAGTGAAAGAAACAAAACTCCTTTGTAGGACACAGAACAAGGCCCTGACTTTTTGTGCTTCCCCTGGAAAAAAATATTCACACGCTCAGACCATTTAGAGATTAGACTCTCCAAGGGACGTCTCCAGTCAACTTGAAAAAGTAAAGAGAAATAAACCAAAACACTTTGTCTAACATAAGACACCGTAAGAGATAGAATTCATGGTTGTATTCTAATGTACAATAACAAGACACAGCTACTTGGTAATAAGTCTCAAAAGAGCAGGAACAATCTTGATTCACCACCACAGAACTCCAAAATCATGAAATAAACACCAATACACCCTATGTAAATGCTGCTGCCTTTAAAGGATTATTACAGGCATAATTTAGGAAGCAATTTGCCTGATAAAAGTACATTATTGTTTGAATTTCATTAGCAAACATTCTTCGCTTTCTACAGGTTTTATAGGTTGTTGAAAATAGGTGACTACAATAAACCTGAAATGTACTGAAACCAATACTCTTCTGTAGCATGCAGTGCCAAAATAGTAATTTTTTTTTTTTTTAAAGGTTAGTCTTCAAAAAGTGAACCAACAGAAAAATTTTTATAAGCTTTGCAGGACACATGTGGTTTATTTTTGCACTCAGATGTTCTAAAAATGAGTAAGTCCCTGCCAACATTCCCAGTTCTGGTGAAAGAAAAAAACATTTTTAAGAGATGACTGAAAGTGAGGATGACATAAAACACCTAAAATAATCTCCATAATAAAAAAAAAAGTACTGTAAAAACTACTGGTCTACCAAGAAGAACAAAATCCAGCATTTTGTTACACAGTGTTACATTATGTATATACAGCCATGCAGAGTGTAAATTACAAGCATTTGTGCAAATGTTGCTTCCAATTCTCAAATACATACCTACTTATAATATAGCTATGCCTATTTATTAATATTTATTAATATTTTGCTTTCTTAAAGCTTTGACTGAATAACAGATCTGACACTATTTATGCTGATTCCACTCACTCTTTGTATGGAAGTAGTAGCAAAGTAACTTTGAAAGAAGAAAGCTTAAATGCCTGCCATGTTGCCAGAAAGATTATATTGCTGCACATAAATTGCTGATGTGGTTTCTTTACTTTAAGAGGCAAATTCTGAAACATACTTTACCTTATACAGTGCTGAGAAGCAAGATAAGACTTGAGGCATAAAAATACAATAACTCCTTTGTCCTCAAAAGAAGTAGGTAGGATTTTCAGGTAATCACAAAGTAGAAAGCAGAAAAAAAGATGAAACTTTTAAATCCTATATGTCACCTAATACTGTTGGCTTCCACAATGACAGTAATAATAAAAAATCTCAATATTTTAATATTACTTGGTGCTGTGCCACATGAGATTTTAAAAATTGTACTAAAAAACCCCACGCTGTACTCCCTTCTATAACACTGAAGGAGCTTCTTAAAGTTGATTTGAATTTTCAGAGATTACACAGCTTTTTTTCCTGATAAATGGATGCTGCTGTTTTTTTTCTTCTATCAAATATAATTTTAAGATTTATTAATCATACTAAACCAAAATTATCATTTATTAGAATCCTACTGCATCTGCTTAGAAAGGACTTAAAAGATGCATAGCAGATAAACTAACTGCAGAAGCTTTCAGATGATTGAGATAAAACAGAATCTAATACTAAAAGATTAGTTTCTACAATGTAATCTCATTACAGGAGGTATGTCGATGTTTGTATGGCAACTCCAACTATGACACCAACCTCAACTGAATAATCCAAGATGACGGCAAAGCTGAAGTATTTAAAAAAGTACAAAGTCAATTCACATGTTTATTTATTTAACCTTTTAGCCACAAGAACAAAGGTGAACTTTCAAAACACATTCAAATGCTTGTGATAGTATGTCTGACAAGGCTCAACAAAATACTTTGAATGAGCTTCCATAAAACATAAATCACATATTTTGATTTGGATGAATCTAAAACTGCAATTGAAACTGTATGAAAGTATATGAGATTGTACTAGTAAAAAATATATCTGCTTGGTCTTAAATAGCAAATAAATCAACTTAAGATTTCATTCCAGATGGGTGAATTAGAGTTGCATTACCCCAGCACAGGTAAAGAGATCTTGAAAAGATTACTCCCAGAATGAAACAGGGGGGAAGGGCGGGGGAAGTGGAATCATAGACTTGATAATCTGTACCTCAAGTCGGTATCTTTGGTCACTTTCTAACAAGTCTATCTGCAGACATTAAGCTACAACAGAATCATGAAGCTATCTTAGATTTGCTGTCATTGGTAACCACTTAATTTCCTGATAGTCAAAACATGGGACTAAATATACTTTGCTTTATTTGAACACCACAAAACAAGCAAGGTTATCAGGCAAAGAATATAAGCCATTTTTCCTAAATCTGTAAAAACTTTTTCATCAGTCAGCACTGGTCCCCAAAATAACACTGTTCTGCAATCCATAAGTAGATTGACTATACAAATTATAATGACAATAGCAGGAACAAAAAAAGTGGTAATGTTTTACTCTGATACTGCTGCTAGTAAGGTCTTGAAGCAATAAAAATTGTGCAGTCTCTCAAAGGTCATCCAGTATAGCTGCACTGTCTGCTCTGCAATTATTGACCTTTTTTCATTTATTTTTTCAACTTGTTATTATTTTCTGCCTTGTTTGTTTTTTGGTGGTTTTTTTTTTTGTTTTTTTGGTTTTTTTTTTAGATTTTTAATAGGTTGCATGTTAAATTCAAAATGAAAGAAGTCTTTACAAGTAATCTCAAGGAATAGTGGTGGACCTGTGGACAGGCAAAAATGGAATAATTTATGAAATACTGCATAACTGTAAATATTGAAATCTGGAAATACAAACTGACAATTCTTTAACAAATTAAAGAGCAAACAATGTCCGTCCTTTTCCTAAAATTCTTTAGTGGAAAGTTCCAGTTTCCAACAGAGGGCAAAATATCTAATTATTCAGAAATCTATGTGTCTTACAGTCTCTTTGGGAAAACACAGTTAAAATCTAAATAGGAAGGCTTTATCATGTATTTGGAACAGGACTAGGCAAAAGTCAAAATCTTTTGAAGGTTTTTCAGTGGTCTACGTGAATAAACATGATGATCACAGTCTACTGTTTTGCAGAATATAATCCACATTTTACAAAGTCATCTGCTAGCAAAAGGCACAAAATATATACAGATAACTGAAGAGAGTGAAAACCTGGACAACAACCCAGTGGTGACCTACACACAAATAGTGGCACTGTTCTTCTTTTCTGTAGATATGAATATCCATTCACTTAAAACTAGTATGAAACTAACAAAAGAAAATGTCATTAATTTTTCAACAAACTTTTCCTTAAGAAAGTAAATGTTTTGAACATTACGGTTAAGAACTACAGAATACTTTCAGAATTCTGACCACAGCCATTCTTTGTAGGCTGTGTTTAATAAGGTCACAACAGCAACGTGAAGAAAATCTCCTCAGAAGATTAACACACTTGTGTTTGCCTCTTAGAATCATGACGGCAGCTCAGGATTTGTGGGATAAAAGTGCTGTGGGATTCCCATGTATCTGGTATTAAAAAATGCAGTGGCAGAGAACAACTGAAATCTGTCAATGTCTGTTCTGATTTGCTGCATGAGTGTGAAGGAGTCTTGGACTAACATGCAAGTACTGTCCTGGCCGAGTGAACTTGACATTATCACTAGTTTTGAAATCTTCAAAATCAGACTTAACACCTATGCTGAACAGGAAAGGTGATTCTTATTTTTCTTTCATTTCCTTACAATATTAAACATTTATTTAATAATACCACAACCTTTGCACCCCAAACATAAACATCTTCTTAGCAACAAAGATAGAAAGAAATTAAGTCACAATAGCAATGGAATAAAATGAAATAGTGGGGGTGTATATGTTCACATTTTCATCATGCATGTTGTATATTAATATATTTATCAATAAGTTGGAGTGAGCGGAGCTGCCATCAATTTGCCGATATAAAAAATAAAAGGCAATATTTGGTTTTCTCACAACACTGATATCCATAGCTGAAAGCTGCAGTTCAATTATTCAAAACTCTTAAATCCAAATGCAGTGAGGAGCAGAACAGGGAGGGGGACAGAGAAAAGATGACTAAAATACATGCTACCACCTAGGTCCTACTGAAGAGTCCTGAAAATAAAGAAAGATCAAGAGTATTAAGCTGACTGATATCTGGACATAGGAAGTGTGTACAAAATTGGTAACACTACTAGGCACCCAAACAGTAATTTCGCTAAGAACATTTGAGATATCCACAAATTGGCCAAGGTTTCAAAATATTGTACATTTTTAATTATACATTATAGATATTTAGCCTACAAAAGTTCTTACTTACACATTTCTCTCCTACTGATTCCTTTTAAAGGTATATCTCATTTGACATGGAAATTATAACAAAGATACTCAAAGACTGAAAAAGCATTTCTACTATATATTTTCATAAAACACTCTGTAGGTATTGTCCAACAGCTAAACAGTGTTGATTTCATTTGGGTCCATATCATCAGTTACTGCAGTATCAGGAAGATTTTCCCTACTGCATTACTGGCTGTACATATACATGAAGTAAAAACTTGTCTTCAGATGTTTGCCTCCAACCATGACTGTTTACCTGCTGCAAAGCTATGTGCACAAAAAATATGTGCTTTGTTGATTGCAAGTATTGTAGAAATATAATGGAAGAATTTGAAGAGCTAGAGTCAGCATTAACCACTTCCAAAAGACAGCATAATCAGTGAACAAAAACCACTTCCATGCCAATTAATTAAAATAAAGCAGACAACTCAAATGTATGAATTAACATTCAACATTGTTAATTACATGTATTATAAATTTTGATCAAACTGATTATGGGAATTTACTTAGTATGTAAGATGTTATATAGCCAGTATTTCTGAAAGGTATCTCTGAAAATAAAAAACAGAGACTGAAATCCAGTAACTAAAGATTTTATATGTTCTTATGAAAGTTAATTATTTTTATTTCATTGTAAATTCTATCATAAAAATAATATCACACAAATGGAAAAGAGCAACAAAAATCTAACGGCACAACTCTGAATATGCAATAGAGAGCGCATGATGCATACTGAATAGGTAATACCACAGTTATTAAGAGAAGGTAATAGTTCTTGAAATGCTGTCAAAAGCCACTGGAAAACATAGTATTCTTCTGAGATATTAGGTGCAAAATGAGACAGAATTAGAAGCATTTAATCTTTTACTAGTAGGTTTTCCCAAAATGAAACAATACATTACAGTTGGGATTAAATTATGAAATTGACATCACACTCTCAAATTCACAAAGGCATTTGAGTCCATACTTGGTTTCAACCTACGTTTATAATGTATTTTAGGAAGAAATTGTAATGGCATATATTACATTCCTTTCTTTATTAGCATATTAATAAAACGAAGTTTTTGCTATTTCTAAGATCTGAGGAGAAGACTATATTCCAGCTCTGATATATTTATTTATTAAAACACAGAATTTCATTCTATAAACCATGTATTGCTCATACAGAAACAAAAACCAACGGATGTACAGGGAAATATGAATGCTATCAGGATAGAAGAAATTCCATTGGTTCTAACAAAGAAAAGCACCTTAGACCCTTCACTGGTATCTGCAGAAGTACAGGGATTCTGCTTCTATGGTGTATATATATTCCTTTTATTTTCATCTGAAATGAGATATTTCTGACAACAGGGCAAGGTAATGATCACCTGAGGTTCATCTCTTCCCAAACTGACACAACAAAAAGGAGCATGTTACTACATGTAGCTCTTCCCCTCTAGAACCTTGTTTCTCTATGAAATCTGAGAAAAGCAAATGGAAAAAAAAAAAAAAAAGCCAACAACAAGAAGAAGAAAATGTCAAAGATAGGTTTACTTTGATGTAAAATAAAACTAAGCTCTTCTTGGCTTTGGTTTGATTTATAAAAATAAATAAATAAATAAGTAGTGAGTTTGATGAACGTAGCTTAATTTCTATGCAGAAAAAACCCTAGCTTTAAGTGAACTTCAGGTGTAAAATTACTTATAGGTATCTTAAAAGGTAAATACAAAATTTAATGTGTACAATAGTATGTTCAATGATATTTCCTGATTTTCATTGATTTAGGCCAGAGTACTTTTTACAGATACAGTGCATACTTTTTGTATTTCATAGGCCACACTTTCACAGGGTATACAAGTTTGATTAATTAAAACTGAAAAAAAAAAAATCAGAGAATCTTTCAATATCATTATGAGAGACTAGGGAACTTTATTAACTGATAACCTTTAGTTACATATGGATTAAATAACATAAAAAAAATTACTGTGAGGAATTAATCTGTACAAATTGATTTGATGTGTCAACTTTAAATTCAAAGAGGAGGTTTCTTGCTGACTCCTCCAGTATATACCTCAGGTTTTCTCACTTCATATGTTGTTCCTGCATTTAAATGAAGACCGGTTACTTGGCTTCTAAATGCATGACACAAAAACTGTATCAAAATGACAAATGAGGTATTTCAAAATACTTACCATAGTAGAGACATAAAGGCTACCTCCAATTTAAAAGAATATCTTTTAAAAATACAAACACATTTTGAATGAGTTAAAACCCAGCTGATACAGTTTTACATAAAGATATAATTATTCCTACTTTAAAATGCTAAAAAAAAAAAGTTTGAATAATTTCTTGTAAATGCAGTAGGGTTCCTCACTTTTGAGGGATTATTTCACTAAGAATGCAACAAGAAGGTTCATGTGTCAATCTTTTTCTTTAGACTGATCATGAGAAAAATCAGACTAAAATATGTCATGCCAAGAACTCTTCGCACTGGACAACCAGAATATCTGAAGCCTAAAATCCAAGGCATTTAATACTTTTTTCAGCCATAAACATCTGTTCATGTTTTGTGTAAAAGTAAGATTCTATTTACATTTTTGGTATGTTGTCATCAGGATAGTCTGGAAAAATGCATTTTGTAAATGTAAATTTTATCACCAACAGGTCTTGAATTAGGGCCATGCTGAGTCTATTAGACCACCTACTGAGATGCTGTCTGCTTGGGGCACAGTAAGATTTACTCTCTAATCTCCCTTCACTTCATGATCAAGTCGTTAAATACATCAGGAGAGATACTAGTGAATATAACTCCTATCAACAGCTTCTCTGACTGTGACATGTTAATTTATTTTAAGGTAGCAATCTGTTTTGAGGTGAACTGTTCCACATTTAATTCTAATCTCTTCTCTTGTGGTCCACTTTATTATTTTCATAGTGAAAATGTGTAATTAGTATATTTCTACCTCTGCATCCTATACAATGTTTTCCTTATGCTATTTTTTGTCTTTAAGCTATCAAAAAAATAATGGAGAAAAAAAGTGTTTTGAATAGTCTCTGGCAAACTAATTAGCAAACAGAACATCTGTCATCTGGAAAAGGTGGTGTAGGAAGGAGAAAATAGAGATTATAATTGCTTCAGCAGAATCTATAAAGGTTCAGAATGGAGAGTCCTCTTTGACTGTAAGCCAATGAACCACATGTGAAGTGTCAAGAGCATCTCAGGATGCAAATGAATACTGGAGTGACAATATGAATAAATATGAGCACTCGTTTTGAGAAAGCCAAAATAAATACCATTTTTATGTGGCTGGTGTTGGAGAAATAACAAAATAAATCAAAGGCAAAGCAAGATATCTTCTAAGAAATACATACTTTAAAGACTGAGAAATCAACATTTTAGTGGTCCCTATTTACAACGGCAGCAGAAGGTGTCTTGTCTATTTTAGTCAATGCAAGCCTCAGCCTAACTGAGTACATAAGTGTACATAACACTCGAGCAGCACACAAGACCCTAAAGAGAAATTAAAATGCTACATCTCCTTCAAAAGTTCCCTGAAAGCTGGAATAGTTGAAAATATGCAACAGGAGCAGCCAAATATTACTGGGATAACAACTGGTATATTATGTCTGTGTTCAATAAACATTAATATATATATAGCAGATTTCAAATGTGCAATGCAATATATTAAATTTATTTTATATGTGAAAGAAAACTATAGCTATTAAAACATTAAGACAATTAGGGTCTAGTTGCTTTTATCTGGTCAGCAGAATAGCAGCATTGTACTGCTTTACTTTGTGCCTTGGATGAAGGAAATACTTAGTATTGTACTTGTTTCTTGACTAGAGAGCTCAAACGTCCCTCAATGACAGTACTGGCTTGTTTATAAAACCTGTTTCCGACTTCATTGCTAAAAGGTTTTCTCACATTTTTCTCAATTCAGGACTATTATTTTTCACCATGATCACCTTCCCCAGAAACAAAAATATAACATGATTTCAGTATTCAGACAGCTAATTCCAGAAATGTTTTATGACGATAGTGGTGTAAGAGCAACTGAGGAAGAATAGTTTAGTAATACACATTCTATGCATTCAAGAACCACGTTTCATGAAGTGTGAAAGGTTCTAATGGCTTAGAAACTGGACATTTCCAAGTCTCAAGCAACGGACTTGTTGGAGACTGAAGCATCAAGTCTGTTTCAAGGACAGACACAGTAGCAATGGGGACCTAGTGCCTTCACCACACTATTCCTCCCATTGAGCTTAAATTGAGTAGAAGGCCCAGAACCGCAACAGAAAGCATACTAAGATCTTGTGAACTCTGAGGCACATGGCTAAGGAGTGAGCTATATTTTCAAGTTCTCAGTAATTACCTGAAAACATGAAAACTTTATGCTACCTAGCTGACAAAGCTATTCAGGAGAGGTAGCTAGAATGGCAAAAATGCGTTTTTGTGCAAATCTGAGTCAAGGCATACCAGCAGGCAAATATGATAGTTACACCTCCCAAAACAGCTAGACTCTTTCTTCCAGGCAGACTACTTAAGGTAAGTGAAATTAAACACTGTAGCTGTGGCATTGCAATATAGTAAGCAAGTTCCAAGTCTCTAGAAATTCACTTTATATCTGAAATCCCAGATGACCAAGACTATTAGCCTGTTAATAAGGGATGATTAAGTCTCACCTACACTATAGTTTTCAAATCAAAGGGATGCAACTGTAGTATATATAGGTTTTTACTCCCCATGTAAATCATTATGACTTCCACTGAAACTTTATTGTTAACAAGGATATCATTTAACAAAGCAACTTGTAAAAAAGTTACTAAATATACAAGTAACACAAGTATGAAATACCCTACATCAGGATAACTGGGGGAAGATAAATCAAGCAGAATCAAAGAAGAATACTCACAAAAAACTATGTTATATAGTGCCTGTGTGCTCCTGGCAAATAATGAACAGCAGCAATTGATAGTGCATGCATCATTACCGAAGCATGTTAAAAACATTACAGGTCGGGGTCTTTGTCATGTTTGTGTTCTATCATTAAATCTTAAAGTCTACCCAAATGTTACAGCTTTCTAGAGAGAAGAAGATTTGAAGATACAAAAACATGGAAGAGGCAGATCAGTTTCTACGGGTAATATTTTAAAATGTTTTTACAAATGTATTTTATTGTCTTTTCTTTTCACAAATGGTAATATGATATTTTCTCATAAAAATGTGTCAGTCTTAGTAAGTTACCTGACAGAGTTATTTTATTAAGACAGTTTCATTTTCTGAAATTTAATTGTTTCTTTTCTTAGTGCTGCACTGAGCATTGCACCAGAGAGCATTCAGTAGAAAGTCAGGAGTGAAACATTATAAAGAAATTAGTAATCCATAAAAGACTTGTAAATTTGATGTTTCTTTCCTTCATGTAATCAGAGTAGTCAAATAATAAGGTAGTTGTAGTAAAGACCTTTCAGAAAACGCCAATTAACAAGATTATACAATGAGCTATGTCACCCCTAAGACACTTCTTTTAATAAAGCCCAAGAAGTTAAGAATGGAAAAGCACTACCATCTGAACATCTCATGATTGTTTGGTAGCCAATATGCCACAAGTCAATAACATCAGTTCAGTTCCTAGTGGAGTACATTAAAAAAAAAGTTCTAATCCATCAGTCTTAAAGGGAATCTCAGCAAAAAAAGACCAAGGTTATAAAGAAATAAGGATATAAAGAAATAGTGATTCACAACAGCTTTAAAATCTGCCCAGGTTATGCAGCATGGAAGTTATGTTGTATACACAATCCAAAGATGAACATGGAACACAACATCTCTTCCCCACCTTTTTTGTCCATTTTTCCTGAAAGTCTGTATCCATCTACTGCAGTAGTCAGGTGAGTAATCCTATTATGTACCTGGAATCCCAGTGAGCTTGCAGCTCTGCAACTGTGTGTGGACTTCAAATCCTTGTTCCAATATGTGCATTTTGTGTACTAGGTTTAACACAAGGGAAGGTGAGAACCACCTTGTCATGCTGTCTGCAAAAGACTCCTTCACTGTCCCGTGTGCAATCCCTTTCCTTCAGATTATTGCAACATGCCACACACACCACCACCACCCCACCCCCCCCGCCCCAAACATGAGGTTAAATACCTCATCATTAAGGTTAGAAGCTTGTTGTCACAGACATTCTTGTCCCACTTTATTAGACAATCCTGTTCAACAGGCCTTGTTCCTCAAATAGGGCCCCACAGTGAAAGAAGTCAAAAGCCCTGCCTGCGACACAAGCACTGCTGCCAAACGTTGATCTGAAGATTTGTCTAGCCCTCCTAGAACCTTTCCTCTATCCCAGCAGAACACAGAACACCACCTGAGCCCCAGGGCCTTCAGTGAAGAAGTAAAGAAAGAAAAAGAAAAGTAAGAAGTGATAAAGTATTCTGGTTTGATGTGGACTGTTTCTCCCTATGACCCAAGGAATTAATAGGAAAGAAATCATGCACTGACTTCAAAGTAGTTATTAGTAAGCATCTCCTGCAACAGGAAAGCTAGTCAAGAAAAGATTTTTCCTTTAATCTACAGATTTGGTTCTGGATAAGAAACCTTATCTTCAATAGAAGTAATCTGAAGGATGTGAAGTAATCTGAAAAGTTGTTAATTTTTAAACTCAGCATGCAGTTTCACAATAGTATTAGCCTTAAACCTCAGCTTAAGGAACTACACAGTTTGACTGAAACAAGGCTAGCAGGATTAAAGCCATAAAGTTATACTTATGATTCCAATTCTGTAATATGAAATTACAAGAAATGCAGTTCTTAAAGATACCTGTCTTTAAGTTACTGAATAAATGAAACAGGAATTAAGTGGCTTTTCTCTAAAATAAGCATTTCATAAAAGTTAATGGTATTCACTTAAGGTTTTCTTAGCTCATCTTATCTTCAAACACACCACAGAAATGCAGTGACAGGCTGAAGTTACCAGACAGGGGTGCACACTTTTTTTTTTTTTTTTTTTTTTTTAGATATCAAAGATTTTATTCCTTCTTTTAGCTCTTCACTTCTTCCTTTTTTCTCCAATTCTATTGTGAACTATTCCTATTGCAACTGTGCGAACAACTGTGAATTGAATACTTCCTGTTCCACATTCAACTATTTAAACACAGCAAAGTGTTAAAATTACTCTAAACACATGTGGTGGCAGATGCTGATATTTTAAAGTGACACCTGGTGGACCTGTTTCATAATTATTCATAATGAGCAGGAATATGGCAAAAAAAAAACATTTTGAAGGGACATCAGAAACAAAATTTTCCCATGCTCTATGAAAAGTAGTTTCATTCAATAAATTACTGTATGGAGTCCTTGTTTCTTCCAGCCCTGGCTTGTGATAAGAGGTATACACACCCTGAGGATTTATGTGTTAAAGCTAATTTGCTGAGTTGAACAGCCATCAAAATTAGCACTGCTCCACGCTTAATAACCTGCTACAGACTTATAAAGCATTCTTTAAGAATACTACTGACTGTTGAAATAAAGGTCTCTTTTAATTTTGTAATAAAGCAAATTAAAGTAAGGTATCTGAAAGAGAAAGACAAACAGCCTTCCGGAAAAGGGAAAAAGTAAACCATTACACTCTGCAGTACATTAACTGCTCTATTGGAGCAAGTAGTTTAATTTTTATTCATTTCCTTGTAATCAACAAGCAAGTCTCTGGGTAAATAAATAAAGCAAGTGGTGCTGCATATGCTTAGCTATCATTCCAATACACGACAAAGCACTAGTATTCTCCTTTTTCTTGAGTCTCCAGTCCTCACTGTGTAGTAGAAACATTTTCTTTTACCCAGATCCAGAGCATCAGGAAAGCCTTAGAAAAATGTTCATATTCACCTACCTACTTTGTAACCAATATAAAAATAAATTTACTATAAAACACACACACAAAAAGTAAGCACAGGTCTGTAATGCCTTGTTAACAAAGATTTTAGTTTTATCAATGGCAAAAATGCTGGTTTAGTCTTTATTTTGCATGTATTTCTTCATACAAAAAAAAAAAAAAAAAAGTCAACACTATCTCATCCAATATATGTGAAGGACATCTGTCATCTGTCTTTAAGTTCCAAAAAAGTCAGTGGCAGCTCTCCCAGAGACATGCTACCATCTTGCCATTTTTAAAGAACCCAAAGACATGGAAATCCACTGATGTGCAAAGCCACTGTGCCACACAGGAACAGGTTCCATACAGACTAGAAGTCTTTGCAAAAAGTAAACTCTTTACTTGAGCCTCTCCACTGTTGTAGTTCAATGGGTAAAATGCCTATTTATATTCATTAAACTGGAAGTTCTTGGCATAAAAGCCCAGCAGCAATTTTTTTCCTTTATTAGGCTCTGCTCAGAAAGCCATTATAGAGGTATGTGTTATGGCCTTCTAGGCACAGACTGCCCCATGACCTTAAAGAAATGAATCTCTCTTTTAGTTTTATATTCTAATTTTAGTCCAACAAGCCAAGTCACATATCATGGAGCTGTTTAAGATGCTAATAAAAAATTCATAATTTAAGCCTTTATTCCATTTCAAACGTAGACTTACATCAGTTGCAATAACTACCAATGAAAGCAAGAACATAACAGTGACGTGACATGCAGTTGAATAGATTACAATAGCACAAAAGAAGATACAATTTTAAAATAAAATGGTTTGGTTTAAATAATACTATTTAGGATGCAAATACAGATATCTATAAATACATAGGTTTGATAATCACCCTACAAAACCTAAAATTTTAACAATTAATAGCAGAAAAGTGACTAATTTTTTCCTCACTTTGATCAAATCATAAAAAAAACCCCAAACATGTTGTCATGCTGGTTTCGTTATATCGTGCTTGTTTTGTTATCTCTAAAGGCTCAGGAAAGAAACTATGGAAGAACCCCCCATAATGGTACAAATAACAGGTAATGAACTTTGAAATGTGTTCTGACAATGTCTGCTGGGGAAGCATTCTGTAAGTGTGTCTTGTAGGATGTAAGTCTTATAGGTACCATAAGTTACATAAGTAAGCTATATAGAGATAATAGCTGGCATTTTCCCAAACTGTTAATATACACTGGGTACACTGAATTATGCTTACAAAATTGGTTAAGCTTTTTACTGGAAAAAAAAATATTCAAAAAAAAAAAAAAGCCCAAAACTAATTTACTTAGTCCAGGGTGGGTTTTCTGGCTTGAAGCAAAACAAATAAACTCTTAAAACATTCCCTCAGCATTAGGACTGGATTGCACAGAGTCTGACTTTCTTTTGTTGTTGTTTTTAAACAGAAAAGCTAATGCAAGAAACCTTATCAAGAATCATACTTACAACTACATGTTGACATGAAATTAAATTATTAAAACCAATTTCCGTGTCAAGCTGTGGGTCAGAATAACGTGCCATACAGTACTTCAGCCATTGAAGCGAAGTCTCTGTTTACTTCAGTAACACAAATGTGAGGATGATTTCTGGCATTTGTGGGCCTGTGATAAGTTACTAACAGACTAATATTTGTCAGTGGAGAAATAACTGATTATACAGTAAAAATGTACTGAAGGTGACAAACATTCTGCAAACAAAAGATTTAAAATTCACACCAGTCACTACAGTTCATGGCAGTGTAATTCTGCAGTTCCTTGTTTTAATTTATCACAGCAAACTACCCAATACCAATTTAATTATTATTTCCCAGTAGAGTAGTTGCAATACAAAAACATAGAAAAAGCAAATGTATATGAACCTTGATATATATCTGGTAGCAAATCAAGCACATTAATCTTGATACTACTGTCACTCTATTTAACAGGAAGTATGGTCTTCCATGACATGCTCCCCCTCTGTACAGCTGAGAGAGATGAGTAGCCTGTACTCATTGATCTTCCACTTACATCTGACACCTCAGAACAGAAAGCTAGAGTCTCTTCCCAAAAGGGCCACCTTTTCAAAATGCTGAATTATCATCTCCCCATTGAGAACAGGATACATTTAACAGAGTGCTTTTTTTGCTTATGCCCCACACTAGAGAAAACATGAAACATAATCTAGCAATACAAACATATGTCTAAGTAGAGGAAACAGAGCAAGCCTCCACTCTTTTTCTTATGCTGAGTACCAGGAATGGAATGAGAGATGCAGACCTGACATGACCTCTGCACAGCAGTTCAGCTAAAGCAGCTCTTAATTACCACTCAAATAGAGCTAAAGGACACAAACCTTAGGAATTAACTTGGAACAACAGCATGGTTCTCAGTGATGCTGAGCACCCTCAGATGATGTGCAATACTCTAATTATCAAAGACCTTCCCCCAGTAGGTACAGAGCAGCTTAATTTAGGTACTAGATATTATTAACTATATTTAACACTGGCAGAAGACATTCAGTAGTTAAAGGACTAAGTCTTAAAAAGTATTACAGAGTTTCTGAACCAGGGGTTCGGAACAAGAACTATATGACCCTGTACTATTGCCTTATTTGGTTTATCATATTTATAATTACCATACAGAATAAGATGAATTGTTATTAGCACATTACTGTTTAATACGCACATAGAATCAGATATGTGAATCAATCTCCAAATTAAATTTCTGTTCACACTTAAGAAATATTCTGAAGACTCTGTCTCAAAGCAATGTAAAAAAATGAAAGAAAAAATAGCTTGATCATAGATTAGCTGGTAATTTCCAAATATGAGAATTACGCAATCCAAATTTAAATTTGTTTGGGTTTTTTTGTTTGTTTGGTTGGTTGTTTTTTTAAACTGATGTAAAATATTAACATTGCAGATTTTTTTTTAATTTTAAATACTAAAAATTTTCCAACCTCCGATACTTAATTACGAGCAATTTTAAGCTAAAACTTTAACTCAAAGGGTCAAAACAACACTTGTATTAAGCCATGTATCAAGGAGCTTGATTCAGTACCGCTAAAAACCAGCCCATGTTCAGAAAACTAGCAATTGGATTGCAGCTAGCTCATCCATGACCAATACTCAACTCCTCTGAAGTTTGAAACAAATCATCTTGAATTCAGAGCAGCACATTATGCAAATTTGAAACTAAGTTGGAGGTATGGAGATATAACTGCCTATTAAAATCCAGAATGTTTTTTTTCCACCTTACAGCTATCTCAGTAATAATAGAGTTTAGCTGTAAAAACAAATTGAGAGAACTGGATGAGCTTCTGGAAGCAAAAGTTGTTTTCTCCAGCACTACTGGAGAAATGTTAACTGCATTTACCATCTGTGAAAAGATGATAATGCTTGTGCACAGTCCTCACAGGGATTTTGGCTAGGATTAATTAATATTTTTAATTTGCTTTGAAGATTAAACACTCAGAACACAGTTCATTATTCATTTACTTTAGGAAAAGTAGAATACTTTACAACAAAACCAAGAAACAATAATTGTAATATCATTGCATGGAAGGAATATTATAAAACACAAATCTATGTAATAAAATGTTCTCCCCTCTTGATAATTTTAAACTATTTTTTAGTACTTCAGAGGTTTGAAAGCATCTTTCCTTAAGTTTTCAGGCATAATTTATAACCTGTAACTTAGGCCTAGTCATGGATATTTCCCAAAACAGTGAATCCTCATTCAACTTGCTTCTTAACAGATTAAATCATCCTTCTTGACAGAACGTGTTCTTGACTTCAAAATAAGAATACTCCCTTAATTCCACCTGTACCAGTACTAATTCCCTTCAGTGACATTGGTAAAAATCAGAGGGTTTTTTTCCAGAATTAACATGGATAAAAGGTTTAGTCAGAAAGAACGATGCTTGCAAGCTGAGAAATTTCACCAACCCAGCTGGTATAAGACATTTGACACAAGACTGCCATGCAGGAACAAGATCTTTCATTCTGCTTCTACTGCCTGTTACTGTGTCTGATCTATCTCATGTTGTATAAATATTGACTGGTGGCTGTGTTCTCTGCAGGTTGTACACGAGGTGAGAATGAAGTTATTAGTATTTGAAATGTGTCCTGGCACTTGAAGCTGAATTCAACTCTTCACTGCTGTTAGAAATTACTAGTGGAAAAGCCATTCAGTCTTCAAATACTATAATGAATGACAGAGATTTTTCCTCTCTATCTGATTCTTAATCAGTATATATCAGCACAAAATCTTGTACAAATAAGGTATGAACCCATAGGAATTTCTTAACTTTCAGCATAAGGCAGAGATCTTCCAAAACACTGCTGAGAGCCTGGGCTATTTCTAATCTTGGCAATACTCTTTTGGGCTCTGTTACACTAATTTAGGATGATTACCTAATAAATTCCAGACAACAGAACATGTACCAAGCATTTAATGTTTAACATTTTATTGAAAGCATGTTATTTATGTTTAATAGTCATCCTTCTAGAGCTTTTTCCAGTCAAATCAGTGAAGTGTCTACCTTGCAACAAGTACCTTAGTAGATTAACAGGAAAGTTTCAAAGAAAGGATTTATACTTTCAGCATGGAGAAAACATCTATCAGCTAACAAAGGACTTTGGAAACACAAAAACCCTATGAAAAGTGGCAGAGTTCAAAACATCAGGGTTTTATAGTTGTGGTTAAAGATACTAAACTACTGGAAGAAGGACAATGTAAAAGTCTTACAATTTAGGAGTGTTAGAGCCATGTTAAATTTTTTATTATTACATCAGAAACTCCATATTATTTTTCAATTTCTTTGGTTTGATGAATGATATTAAAGATTTCCCTCTTCCCCCAAGTTTACTGCTGTATAAGATCATGTCTAGGTGGGGTGCATAAATCGATAACTGGTGTCACACTAGCAAGTAATGCCATTAATTATATCCATTGTCTTTGAAATAGATTACTAATATTATAAGAGGTGAAGAAAGAATAGCTAACATAACGAAAAATACTGAGTATTCCTCAGTATTTCTTCATAAAGGATAAGAAATTAATTGCTCTGTAAATGAAATAAAAATATCATATGTTGTAGTTACAGACTATCGATATTTTCAGTGGCTCGGAAAAAGAAAAAACTATACCTACAGAGTCTGCTAAAGGTAATATAAATGAAGAGAGGGGAGGACAGGAAGCAAAAAATCAGACTGTTTTTAGCCATCTACTATTATTATTATATAATTTACTTCAGAAGGTTTGGAAAAAACCACAATTTCTGTATATTAGACTTCTTTAAAAATATTCTGGGAGGAAAAAAACAAACAAATAAGTAGCCACAACAATAGGAAAAAAATTATTAACAAAAAATATTCCAGATAGGGGGGGGGGAAAAAAAGTAAATCACTGACATTCATTGGTCTAGGAAGCAGAAGAGAGGCAAGAGAACAGTTAAACTGAGAGAAAAAAAAAATAAAATGCTGTAATAGAATTAGTAGCTCAGACTCTACAGGAAAACTCCTAAAAAAACAAAGTTAAATACCTGCTTCCAGATTACAACTCCTGTCTCACAGGCAGGACAGTGTCCTTTTATCACTTGCAAGATTGAGATTCAAGAGAAGAATCCAAAAGCCCAACAGAATTTAATCATAAGGGAGCAGGCAGCAAATGAAGACCTTGGAAAGCGCAGATAAAGGGAAGGATTGAAGACTCAAATAAAAGCAAGTCAGCAGAGCAGTTACTAAAAGAAGCATATTTAACAAGCTGATATCATGATAAAATGAAGAAAATAGAAAGGATAGTAAATTATGACAGGCTAAATGTGAAAAACTCAAGGAAAACTGTCCAAGAAGGAACAACTAGCAAGACACATTAAATCTAGTAACAAAGCTTCCCTCAAATGCATCCAGAGGAGGACCCCTCCTAGACTTTGCAGAATGAAAGAATCAGCACAACAGGAACATGCAAAGATAACAAAGCGATTGCTGAGAATCTAAGTTAATTATTCTAATTTGTATTTAGTGCAGAATAGTCTGGAAAGGCATGGAGAGGAACTGTCTCAAACTGAAGTATGCACAGAAAAGATTGTGTAACTAACTGAAAAAGGAACAACAGATCATAAACAAATGTCATTTATCCAGGAATTACTAAATGGACTCAAAGGTGAACCAGGGAACCACAAACTGTGATACATAACATTGGCTCTAAAAATCACCTCAGAATATGAGGCCTGGAAGGTGGCATATGCAGTAAGAACTTCTAGAAAGGATTCTATATTTACTACTTTAACAATAGTAAGTAATAAAAGTGGCAGACACATAAAAAATATTATACACAACAGACCAGTCAACGTAGCTTTTGTAAAAGGAAGTCTTATCTGACAAGTGATAGAATCACATGACAATTCAGTTCAGGGGGGACCTCTCTAGACCACCTCATCATAATCAAACTTAAAAAAGGGCTGATTTCTATCAGGTTCTCAGTCCATTGTCCTGTGACTTCTGAATATATCCAAGGATGGAGATCCCACAAGCTTTCTAGGCACCCGTTCGAGTGTTCGACAATGCTCAAAGTGGAAAAAAAAATTATGTTCTTTGCATGAAATTTTAATTTCCCTTGTTACAGCCTGTGAGGAGACTCTGAGAAGAGTCTATCTGCCTTCCCAACACTCTCCTATTAGCTAAATGAAGATAGCAATGCTGAGGTAGTGGCAGATGTTACTATGAGGCCACTCTAACATCTCAGAAGTGCTTCTCTGAGACTACATTTTTTTCCTCAAGGCTAAACAAACACAGCTTTCTCAGCATCTTCTTATGTGCTGAAACCCCCTGGACATCTCTGAGGCCCTAGTCTGTTTTTGTTTCAGGGTATCAATGTTTCATTCTTGTCACTGTTCTTGTACTGGAGAACTCCAACTGGGCACAGCATCCTAGAACTGGTCTCAAGTGCTGAACAGAGGAGAGGAATCACCTCCCTCAACTGGATGGCTATGACCATACTAATTCAGATGAATATGCTGTTGGACTTCATCACTGCAAGGATGACTTGCTGCCTCATGTCCAGACAGGAATTATTTGCAGATTTTCTGTAGTGTACATCCTCCCATCACCCAGATAATTCCTGAAGACATTAAAAAAATTTATCATGCCCCCATCCATCCCTAAGGAACACTAGCCACTTGTTGGATTTTGCACCACTGATCACAACTAGAAGTCTAGGGAGTTTTCTACACGCATCTCTCTGATTAGGCTATAAAAATACTATAAAAAGTCTTGTTAGAATGAATGTATAAGATATTCATCAATTTCCTCTTATCCACACCCTTAGTCATCTGATGAGAGAAGGATGGCCAGGCACAGTGTGCCCTATCTAAAACATGCTGGCTACTTCCCATTACTTTCATATTCTTCATGCATCTGAACAGAGTTTCTGGAAGAACTGTCTCCATGGTCTTCGTAGTGACAGTGGAGGAAGAGCAGACTGTAGTTCCAAGATCCTGTTCCTTGTGCTTCCTAAAAACAGCTGTGACAATTGCATTTTTCCAGTCATCCAGAACTTTCCCAAAATGCCATGAACTTTTGAAGCCGTTAGAGAGTGGTGGCATAGTGACATCTACCAGCACCCTCAGCAGCCTTGGAAGTATTTCACCTGGTCCCATGGACTTTTGCACATTTATATAGTTGATATGCTACTTCAGGTAAGACTTAACTCCTACATACTCTACCATGAAGTCAGACAGGCTTGGGGCAAACCACAATGGTAAAACCTGAGGTGAAAGCAGCATTTTCTCTTTGTCTTTCCTGTATCCTTTACTATGAAGTCTTCTGCCTCACTGAAAGCTGGAGCTACAGTTCCCTTTGTTTCCCTTTTGCTGCTTATGCACTGTAGAAGCATACTGTAACTCTTTAAAGTGATAATAACAAACTGGAGAAAGGAAATGTGATCAAAACTGTTTATTTGGACTTCCAAAGAGATTCTTCTTGGAGAACAACTCTTTTCTGCTACATGAATTTAATGAATTTGCTCAGGTCAGAAAATAAAACCTGTTACTAGAAAATAAACACTTCACAGAATCACAGAATATTTACGGTTGGAAAGGACCTCCTAGATCCTAGATCGCTTCTAAAGACACAACTTCAGACCATTTCCTCTGGTTCTATCAGTAGTTACTAAGGAGAAGAGGCCAACACTCACCTCTCTACAACCTCCTTTCAGGTAGTTGTAGAGGGCAATGAGCTCCCCCCTCAGCCTCCTCTTCTCCAAACTAGACATGCTACAGGTAATTCCATTAAGCTTGAAATTTTTATTACCCATCTACACTTTTACTAAAATTTCTGCCTTCTAACACATGAAAAAGTTTCATCTACCAATTTTATATGGAAAAGATTACTGCCAATGAATAATAATGGATTTATTTTTAATCTCAATGTTTTTGCACATGTAACCCACTTTGTGTCCAAGACTGCTCTGGTTTCCAAGCAGGAATTTCATAGCTAGCCATTTGAAAACTAGACCAATAACTCTTTGCATTTTGCTACATTATGTGTGAGAGAGAGACAGATAAAAGTGCACTCGGGCAAACAGCTCTGGCAGTGTTCTTTGCACTATTTGGAAGATTCATGCTGACTAAAGTTAAAAGGTAAATGTAAATTGTGCCTTCCTAATGCAGAAGAAATACTTAGCTCACAGAATGAAAGCGATTGTTCAACAACTGCTTCACCCGTACAAATATGCAATTCTCATAACAGTGAAGGTCAAAAGAGGTGAGATCAGTCTGAATTTCAGAGGTCAAATATGCTAGATACTTATTTTTAACCTTTTTTATAGTCATAACAAATACTAATGCCAAACACATAAAAACAGATAATAGTTGCCAAATTTTGAATATTCCTTATCTTTCCTCCATTTCTAACACATTTCCCAGAAACTGTTTTAAGACAAGTGCTAAGCTGAGTTATAGAAAAAAATTAATCAAAATATGGTATATTAAGGATATATGCATAAGGTATAACTTATGCATTTATGCATACAATTAAAAACATACATAAAATAAGCTACAGCCAAAAAATAGTGCTAGAAGTAGCACATGTAAGTTGGGAAAGACATGATGGAGGTCTGCTGTGCTATTCTAGATATTTTCCGTTCATTACTGAGTAGAATTCAATGCATATTAATATTCTAAGACTGTGTGCTTCTTCTGCACGTTTTCTCTTTAGTAAAGTCTCCTAAATTCTAGTTTTAGTTTCACATCTGAATCCTTCCTCTTAAACATGTAGAAATTATGATTTAATAAAATGCTTCATTAGTGACACTAGGGGGAATCAATATGCAATTCCTACAGAGTATACAGAGCAGCAATGCATTTAAGCTTTATGCAGTCTTTCAGCTATCCTCAAACTACAATCTGTGTAATTCCTCTAGTTTCTATGATTTCTTTCTGGAAGTTACTCCTGTCAGAAAACCTTTCACTCTATATAATCAGAAATATCTAAGTTTAATATGTTTCTAAAGGACAATTATCCCCCTGGAAGCAATCTACTGACATTTGGTCAGGTCTAGTTCAACCCACAAAGAATGATTCTGCGGTTGACTCAAGATTTCTTGTCTGTGAGTTCTGAAACTAATAAATACAATGATTTCTATGAGAATTAAGTTAGCAGCAAATACAGTTTTAGTTTTCTCAATCATACAGAACCTTTGCTGCAAAGGACATAACAGTCCTGTAAAAGATAACCTCTACATTTATTTGTGTAGTTAAAACCGGCAGTTTTCTGATACACTCAAGTCATTCCCAAAAGTTTAGTAAGTTTTGTTACTTAAAATGCATTTTGCATGCAAACAAACCAGAAACTGTTTAAGTCACTTTCTATACTTCCCTTCACAGACATATATTCCTTTCAATTAGGACATCTTTCTATATAGCAATAACTTTAAACATCATTATTTTAAGACACATTTAGAGATGTGCCTTGTCTATGTTAGCTCCCCGGACACACGGGTTGTTGTTCTCCAAAATTTAGTGTAATTTTCATTCCCATATTTTCAAGAACAGTGTCATTGCTGTTTGCAAAATTTTTAATCTCCTGTCTCCTTTTTCAGCATCTGGGGCCAGGATATATACTCTGGCCACAGTCTGACTACATGTTACAAGATGACATGGGTGCCTTTACACATGATATTGGAGCATGGAGAACAGAAAGGATCTGTGATGATTCCTGGTTGGAATAATTAAGGAAAAGGCCAGTAAATTACAGTTGCTAATAGCTTTATTAGTCTTGTATTAAGCATGACCAATACTATACAATCATGTAGGAAGGCAGATCACTGACTTCTGTTTTTGCTGTTGCAGCTCTGAAGACACAGTCATGACTTGTATGGTTGTGTGGAAGTCAAGGAGGCTGTCAAGGAAAACAGCACTATAATAAGGAGGGATTTCAAACCCTCTCATTTAAATTGTATAAGTATTATAACAGTGATTAATGTTGAAACTTGAATTCTAGAGATCATTAAACAGGGATTCCCAGAGAAGACATACAGCAAATATTTAGGAACAGAATAATTATTTATCAAGTTCAGAAGAGCATGCAGGCTTTGAGGGGGAACAAAAAAAAAAAATGCCAAGAACCACTTTGCATAGCCTTAATAAATTCAACATGATTTATCATCCATTTTTTCTCATCGATACAAATATTTTTGTTAAGCCATTGTTATATTTAACTAACTTTGTTACAAAAGACACCGCTGGTTCCAATGCTGAAGTCTTAATCATGGTAAGGTAGTAGAGTAGAAATATCAAAGAATTATAACATTTTTGAAAATTCTTAATAGATTCTTACTTATTTAAGAAAAAATATGTAATTGTAAAGCACATTTTCAGAATGCAAACAAAGTTCTGTTTTCATGAAAGAGAAAAACAGTCAGAAAACATTTCGGAGATCAGTTATCCTTCTCATTACCAATGCATGCAAGCTTTACTCCCTTGTTGCTTGGTGACTAATAAGTATTTTCATGAGTATCAGTCTATTTGCTCCAACATCAGTTTATTTCAAACACACTATTTCCTTTCTGCTTATTACTGCATCCTTTTAGAATGTGGGCTAGTAAAAAAAAAAAAAAAAAAGAAAAAACCCCAAACAAACAAAAACAACAAAACATTTCCATTTACTCTTTAAGCCTGTTCCCACATCATTGTCCCTAAGTTCATATTCAGAGAATTATTTTGTTATGGCTCAAGTAGTTTCTCCCCATTTCAGGCTGATTTTTTTTCATGTAGCTACTCCAGCTCTTTCCGGAGTAATCTCTAAAGGTCACATCTTAAAAATATTATCCACTGAGAGTTTAATACACATTAGTGATATAAACCTCTTCACTAATTCATAACACCTTTTCTATCTCTCTATACTGTTGCACTAAACAATTTAACAGTAAATTTCATGATAAGTAATCAGAACTACCAGAAAATAATCTACAGCCTGCTTACTGCAAGATGCTATACAAAAGAAAATGACTCTCCTGGTAAATCACAGCAAACCATAAAGAAATCAGAAAATCTTAAGTTCTGAAAAACTTTGGAAATGGTTCCATGACCACGCTAACAACAAATGTCTCTTGGTTGAATTCCAGCTTGAAAGCTGCAACAGAAATTTTCCTGTATTAATGGTATTCATAAAATGGTTACTTCTAATGTCTATTGAAAAGCAAGTACTTGTTTTAATTTTGCTGTCACAATTCTGTTGGGGCATTCATTTGGGGCTGTATCTTTCCACCTAGCTTCCAGAAGGCAACTACCACGAAAGCCACTGCTCATTCAGCCATCAGTCTAAAAACTAACAGAAATTAAAGATTAGAGGAAAATGGAGAAAGTATGATCTCCTAACATGTTGTTCCTTGATTTTTTAATGTATTTATTAAATTTTTTGCAACCCATCAGTGACTGCCATTTGCCATTCGAATGCCTTATATCTTTCCCTAAATCCTACCTGAACTTCAATTTCTATGACAAAACCAAGCCACTGAAAATTATGCACAACAATAAGACTACAGTTTCACAGTAATTTTAGAAAGAGCTTTTGCCTTATTTGCTGAGCAAATAATCCCAAGAAATACCCCAAAAAATTAATAAACTCACCATCTTCTGTGAAGATTATGACAATAGGTTGTCATCGTCTTTTAACAGTGAACCTCAAAGCTAGGAAAATTTGGAAAAGAATTGAGAGAAACAAAGCAAGTTTCTCCTATAGTCCTGCTGTCCATACACTTTCACTTTAATATCTTCAGAATGCAAGAACTGCCTGAGGATAGGCGGTTCTTTTTTACTCTTTCTAGATTCAATCATTACCATGTGTTGTCTTAAATATCAGTAGAAAATTTTTTGCATGGAAAAAGGAAATTTCTCTTTGAAGGTATTTTTTCCTGATCATTTTTTTCTGTACAGAAAGTCCATTACAGTGACCAGAAATTCTTGTAGTCTTGTCTGCAGGACTAACACAGACACACTGACATGCTAAGAAAATTAATTAAGGCTTCAAATACATTGCCTTGTTATGGAAGTAAATGATGACTTGCATTTGTCATTTAAACAGAAAGCCTCTGCCTTTTTAAGTGCAGTGTATCTGGCTTACAGGTTTTATAAATTTATTGTGAATCTTCAGATTTCTTTATTTCACAGAGTAGGCAGGCTGATGCAGATCAGTGATTTCTCCTACAGGACAATACCTGCTTTAAAACAATAGTTGAATCAAATTATCACTTTTGTCACGTATCCCACATGGAAATGGTTTTCCTGGATGACGCAAAGTTTCCAGAGAAACTGCCTTATGAAAACTAGAAAAAGTTTCCAGAGAGATTGAGCAATAGAAATTATCAGGTCTAGCACATTATTTCATTATTTCAGAGATAATTATCTTATTACTTCCAAAAGAGAAAGTTCTATACCTATTCCTAACATCAAAGTGATGTTTTAATTGTTGTAATAACAACCCTGCATAGTCAGGCAGTATCACTCCATTTCACAAAACTGCTATAATTTCTATCGTTTAACAAAAACCATTGCATTGAAGTTCAAGCCCAAGGGCTACTACACTTCTTATGTGATGTTTAACTCTGAAAAAGTTTTAATTAACAAAACCCACATTTACTGGGTTATTATTCCAACTGTCACTCCATTGTCACAGTATTCATGCTCTAAGTAAATTTAAGAAATACTGTTTTCTCAGTCCTTTGGAGAATTTTAAATTTAAGACCACCTTTGCCATCTCTTCTGTACTGAAACAGAGGAAATTATTTTTTACTGTTTGAAACTCACTTTCATCAAATACTAAGGGCCTCAAATCTGGCCCATAGAAGAGAGGCAGAATAAAGAAAGCATCATGTATTTAGATATTCTTTTACTTAATTATTATTCAGGAATCTTTCACATTCTGCATTAAAAAAATTCTTTGCTAATCTTTCTCCTTTTGTAGCATCTTGAGGCAGTCTAATGTAGAAATGAAGAATTGCATTGTTATAGTACAGGGTTTTTCTTTTCACAGTACACAGTTTTGCAGCTGAAAGAAACTTTTAGAACTAGAACACTTAATTACCAGTCACCAATACCACTTTTAGACAGGCTGAAGTCTACTTTCACTACAGACAGTTTTGATTAAAAAAAT
>JAAGNO010026015.1:0-10289 GCA_033439905.1 Ceryle rudis
TACCACACTCCCCCCTGCCACGCTCCCCCCCCACAGCACCCCTTCTGCCTCCGTGCCACCCCCTGGCAGCAGCACTGCAATAGTGCCCCCCCATAGCACCCCAACTGCCATAGTGCCTCCTGGCACCCCCACTGTGCCACCTAGCACTCCCACTGTCACGGTGCCCCCTGGCACCTCTACTGCTCCAGTGCCTCCTGGCAGCACCCCTACTGCCCCGATGCCTCCCAGCAGCAGCAGCACCAGCAGCACCCAGGGTACAACGGCTGAGGTTCTTGTGTCAACACCATCCCCAACTACTGTGAGCACATCTCCGACACCAACAGTAGTCACCAATCACCCCCGCCCTCCGACCTCGCAAGGACAAGGTAATTCTCTGGCTGCACTGTCATTTGGGGCATTGGTAGGGGAGAAATCAGGGTTTATTGGCAACTTTACATGTGCCTTAATTTTTGCATTCTGAAGGAGTCAATGTAGATTTCTGAAGTACCCCTGAATCATAGCATTGTTTGGGTTAGAAAGGACCTGTTTAAACACCTTTTAGTCAGGCCTCTCCTGCAGTGAGCAGGGACATCTTTCACTACATCTGGTTGCTCAGAGTCCCATTCAACTGGACTTTGAATGCTTCCAATGACTGGGCATCCACAGCTTCTCTGGGAGACCTGTTTCAGTGTCTCACCACCCTCATCATAAAAAATTTCTTCCTTATATCCAATCTAAACCTACTCTCTCTACATTTAAAGTCATCACTTCTTGCCTTATAACTATAGGCTTTAGAGAAAAGTCTTTGCCTTTCCTATTGCTGCCTTTCCTATTTCTGCCTTATATATTGATAGGCTACAATAAGGTCTCCTCAGAGCCTTCACTTCTCCAGGCTGAATAACTGCAACTCTCTCAGCTGGTCCTCGCAGGAGGGGGGGTTATTTTTGTGGCCTCCTCTGAACCATCTCAAACCATTTCATGTCTTTTTACTGGGGACCTCAGAGTAGTGGATGTAGTACTCCAGGTGGGATCTCACCAGAGTGGAGTAGAGTGGGTCCTGTACTGAGTTCTCATTTCAGAGGGTGAGAGTACAATGTGTTTCTGGTTCTCAGTTTCATTCCTTTGATTATTGGGAGCATCAGGAGGGTTTTTTTTGTGCTTATGGCTCTGCCCTGCTTAGACAGACACTGAACTGCTGGGTAGTCTTGCTTTTGCTGCTCTTGGACCTTGTCCTTCAGCTGGAGAGAATGTACTCACCAGAACCCGCACTGCGCAATGGGAGTGGGGCTGGGTTTGTGGCACTGTCATTTCAGGCACTGTTGGGGCCATTGCTACCCCTCACCTACAGCTTTGGCTGTAGGAAGCTCTGAAGTTTTTCCCTTGAAGGGTTTGAGGAAAAGTTTTGGACCGTGGGCTGCCTCTAGCTACGGACTAAAGCCGTGGGCAGCCAAGTTCTCCCAGTGTTCCCATGAGCGTTGTTTTCCAGCTTACCCCATACTGCTGGGAAGGGAATCAGCATTTTGGCAGCAGTGTGAGACCCCCAGAATGTCCCAGTGAATCTGCCTCTGTGACAGTACAGCATCTGTTCCTCTCTTTCCTTCTGAGCATGGAGGAGTTTGCTCATCCTCACCCAAATTAATTAATTTTAGTTGAAAGACTGTCCTTATGGACTGTGTGGGCAGAAGCAGTGTATCTTACTTCCTCCTACCCTCCAGCATTATGACTGCACTCTTCTGATGTGCTCAGTGCTTCTCTGTCTACCATGTGTGTTTCCTACATCATGCAGCAAAAGCACAGATGGTTCTGAGACTGACCTCTTGAGTATCGTGAATAAATTATAAAAAACGATTTTGAAGGAGCCTGTATTAGGGCCCACAATGACAACAGGCTTGGTCATGTGAGAAGGAAAAAGCAGGAAAGTGCTTTAGGGTTTGTAGCTCAGCAAAATAGCTTGTGGGCGAGTAGCCTTAAAGGCCTGGGAGTTAGGTATGGAGCACAGGTTGCTCCAGCAACTGCTCAGTCTTAGTAGAATCAAATGACTCTGAGCATACTCAACGCTGGTATGAACATGCCACAAGAAGTAGCACGTTGAAGAGTGGTCAGTCCAGAGAACATACCATAACATCAGTACAGAATCAACCAAAGCCCTCACTGATTGACTTGATGAATTCCTCTGGGTTAAGGGTAGCTAAACTCTTCTCTGATGTATAAAGTTCTAGCACTACGGACAGCTGGTCCATCCAACATGGACCGATGATACAGTGTTTACAGGAATGTTTCCCATGCTAGATGTAGTCTTTATATTTTTTTAATAATCATTCCGTTATGCAAAAGCCATTAATAAAACAGTTTCTGCTTTATTCCTATCTAAATGCCCTATGCTTAGCTTTGTTTAATTGTATTTGCTTATTAGAAAATGAAATTAATTTAACAGCAAATGCAATTTGTCTGCTCAATATAAATTAATATAAAATACTGTGGTTTCTTCCTATCTTAGAGAATACAACGCCTCAAACAACGACAAAGACAAGACCGTCAACACACCCTCCTTACAGCACCACGATGGTAACAGAAACCAGTAGCCCATTGACAACCACCGCAACTAGCACTACTCCCACAGTATCAACTACCACCACCACAACTTTGGGACCATCTACCCCAGAGCCTACATCCCACACCACCGTATCACCACCGTCAGGGTCAACCAGCCCTGTGCCAATCACTACCTCTGGTACAACTCCAACAGGATCTTTTACCACTTCTTCAGGAACAATCTCTAGTGAATTTACTGTAGCCACTTCAACTGCCAGCACCTCTGAAACTATTTCCCCTGGCTCAACTGCAACATCAACTGCAGTCACCATTCCAGGAAGCTCTACGCATAGTACAGTTGTTTCACTTAGTACTTCAAGTCCATCATTAACCACCCCTGGAAAAAATTGCACTATTTTACCTAATGAAACTCACGCGGTGAGTAGATTTTTATGAGGGTTTTCTTTTTTGTCATCCCTGCTTTGGATGGAGACCAGGCACATAATTTCAGTGTTAGTAACATACAGAGTTGGTATTAATCTGGATAGAAAAGAAAGTATTGGTCCATTCTATTTCTTCCTGTTTTCTTGGGGATCAGCACGACTTCGAATGGTACTCAGTATGACAGGTTGCACACTGCTATTAGTTCTTCAAGGGTAGTTTTAAAAAGGCTTTCTTCAAGGGGTTAGATCACACCTCAGTGTTTCTCTGTATTGTGGGATAGCTTTGACAAAGAGTTAAGCAAGGGCTAAGCAGTGCTAAACTACCTTTTCTGTTCCTGCTTTTGAATAGGTTCAGAGTGGGGAAAAACTGTTTGTGTTTATAGAGCAGCCCAGCATGAAACCACAGGGCTGAAGGAGCCTCTTTGGAATGAATCATACTTGGTCACAGTTTGTTTTCAAGAAAGGACTGTGAAACAGATCACTGCATTCAAATGTTTGAGAAATTTGACTCAGAGTGATGAGCTTTTGGAACCCTCCACCTCTGACACAGACAAGCTGATAGTTTGCACTTCTAAAGACTCCTCACTACTTAGATGGCTACCAACCTGATCAGTAGATCTGTAGGGGTAAAAATTGTGCATGTCAGAAAAACTGGTGGAAGATGGAAAATAAAAGAAAATATGACCAAAAAAAATGCATTCAGTTACTATGCAGGCACATAATCACCTTGGATGTTACTACCCAGATAGCTGGCGTTCACTGTAGCTTTAACTGTTAAACTGTTCTAAGCATCCATGGAAGGGAATAGATCATATATTGATCACTGATAGTAATCAGTGTCTTTCATTGTTGATCAGAGAGGGAGTCTAGACGATATTAGATCAGACATCTAACTTCTAGAGAGCTGAAATGAAAAGAGGCAACTCCCACTTCAGGTTACTGGCTTGACTTTTATAAGTGATGTTTTCACTCAGCAGCTCTCAGTAGTGCTAACTCCTCTTGCAGGCTTTGATGGTGCTGACTGCTGCACTTCCCTTCTGTTTTCAGACTTCTGGTGGGGACCAAATTGTCAATACACAGGGCATTCTAAAATGCTGCAAAGGATATTCAGGAGTAACTGTTGTCAGTCTGTTTCATAAGGTCTCTCTTTCTCTTCCCCCTTCCCCTTTCTTTCCAAACACAGCCGGGTGACTCGTGGTGGCTCTGTGAATGCATTAAGGTAGTGTGTATAGAAGATGATAAGGTCCAGGTGATTCCTGTAGTCTGCGATCCACCTCCTAAACCTACATGTGTCAATGGACTTTCTCCTGTGCAAGTCATTGATGAGGACGGCTGCTGTTGGCACTGGGAGTGTGACTGTAAGTATATATTCTGCTGAATATTTTCTCTCCTGTGAGAGCAATACTTGCATCAAGAGCCAAAAATATTTATCAGGGGACAAGTATCATGCAAGGCTGTGACCCTCAGACTTGTAATGCTGGTCTGTTTGAAGTGCTTCGGTGATTCCTCTTAGCTCACTGGGGGGCTTTTAATTAATTTGCCATCATTTCTACATAACTATTGTGTTTGTAGAATAAATTGCTTTCCCAAGGCAGGATTTAAATGTCCAGGTGTGGACGTTTATAGGCTAGAAGTCTTTATATACATTACTTGTACAGACTATGGGCAAAGGTATATCTAGGGTGCAGTTCACCCTATTCTGAGTTGTCTATCAGAAATGTCAGATGAACTGTGCCCTGAAAATGCCTGCTATTCTCTGTTGTTGATGAGCACATGCATTGATGTGTACACTTTACAAATTTAAGTGCTTGAAGTTAGACAAGATGAATCCAACAACTACAGGTTTTGCTTGCAGTCTGATCTGATTCCATATATTGCCATAAGAAGCTAACCCTGCTGTGTGGTTTTTCTAGGCTACTGCACGGGCTGGGGAGACCCACATTACATGACCTTCGATGGGCTGTACTACAGCTTTCAAGGGAATTGCACATACGTCCTCATGGAAGAGATCAATAAGAAAGTTGATAACTTTGGTGTCTACATTGATAACTACCATTGCGACTCACGGGATGCGGTCTCCTGTCCTCGGACGCTCATTGTGAGGCATGAGACTCAGGAAGTGCGCATAGCAACTGTCAAACCAAACAGTATGCAAGTGGAGGTAATGGGGAATGTTACTTTTTGATTTCTTGATGAAAATATTAATACACCATCAACCCGATAATTATATTCACAGTGTTAGAAAACCAAATGATGTAAAAGAAATCTGTTTTAGTTTTAATACCTGCTCACATTATAAAGTAGGACTTCTTTGAAAGACAGCTTTTTGAATCTGAGTATGGGGAAAAGTTTCTACAACTTCTTCCCCTTTTTATCTCTAATATTTGCAGTGCCTTATCTCTGCTAAATACACAAATGCGTACAAATTGCTAAGAGTTAAGAATATAAAATAAATTCATTTATTCTTTCCTTTTGTTACATTAATGCTAATTATGTTGAACAGGAAGATGCAACATAACAATAAAATATTGGACTTAAGCATTTTTTAAAAGTACCATTAGTAGCTTTGATTGCTACCTCCTTTTTAATTTTTCAGAACAGGGGCTTTTATGTGTTCATTTCATTGATAAACATGATGCCCTGACTTTGGGGCTTCAAAACTGGGTGAGAAGTGTTTGGGTTTAGGTTTTTGTGGGGTTTGATTGGTTTATTTTTGTACATGACTGTGTGGGAATATTACAAGTTAGGTTGCAGCATATTGTTGAAAATTTGTAACATCTAGACCTCTTTTTTTCTCCAAAGCAGGGAAATCTACCAATGCTGAGTAAAAGTAGTAGTGCTAGTTCTATAGGTACATCATGGCTACTGTATTTAAATAGATAATACAGATTTTGGCTTAGTTCTTTCATTTAATTTTCTTTAAAATTATTTCCCTTTACGCAAAGAAAGTTAAAACTGTGCGCGCTAGGAATTGAGAATTTTTTATTACACTTTCGCAGGGCCATAGTCATTCCAAAAAACCTGTTGATTGTTAGAATTTAGCTGGTTTAAACTCTGAATTTTAGCCCAGTTTAGCAGTGGCTGATAAGCCTTTTCTTTGGCTTAGAGAAGAAAAAGAAGACTTTCCAGTAACATAAAAGGAAATACAGGAACACTTGTTGCAAACTAAGAGCACAGTTTTTTTGCCTTTGCATTCTATCTCCAATCCAAAGTTACAAGCAATCAGGTGGTTTCTGTAGTCAAACTAAACACACATCTCTTTTCTGTTTTCTTTTATTTATTAGGTGACAGTAAACAAACAGGTAGTGGCTTTACCTTACAAGAAATTTGGCGTGAACATCTATGAGTCAGGCATAAACCGTGTAGTGGAGATTCCTGAACTAAAAATGAATGTGACCTACAACGGCTTGTCCTTTTCTATCAGAATGCCCTACAGCCTGTTTGGCAACAACACTCAAGGACAGTGCGGTAAGGCTTGCTCTTGTCATTTTTGTGCTCTCAGAAAACCAGAAATGGGTAAATGGCAGCCCTGCCACAAAGGTGAATGGAATTTGATAACAAATCTGTCAGTGAATTCTTCCTTACCTTGCCTGTTTTAGGTACTTGCAATAACAACACAGCAGATGACTGCATGCTGCCGAATGGAAATATTGCAGAGAACTGTGAAACCATGGCAGACCACTGGCAAGTCATAGATCCTTCCAAACCGCAGTGCTCTCCAGGTCTCATTCCTACAAGGGTACCTCCCTCACCCCCAGTAACGTCTTGCAAAGAATCTGCCATCTGCGAGCTTCTTTGGGGAAGGTAACATTACTCTGGCCTTTGATCTTTAAGTGGCAATTTTAGGGTACATTTCTCAATAAAAAGTGGTTGTAGCTATTGTTCCATTTCTTGTAGCTTCGTGGGCTGCTTCCATTCCTTTTACTATTTCTAGCTGTCATTCTTTGCTGGTAGTTTGCTTTCAACCCTCTGGCTGCTATCTTAACCTTTCTTGATGTTCTCATGTTCTATGTTCACTGCCCTTCACTGTTGTATGCTCTTGTCTTTTCCCACACTCACTTAGGACACAACAGAGTCCAACTGAAATCAGAGTTCTTCATGTTTAGAATGTCTTGTCAAAATTAAAAGCAAAACAAAACAAAAAATCAAACAACATCTCTTTAGAAAAGTAGTTCATGGTTCCACTTGATAGTATTCATGTGACTCCTGGACAGAAAATACTGGTGTCTGAGTGTTGTGTGGTGAGGGGAGAAAACTTTAAGATATGTTGAAAAGTTACAATCTAGGTAAGTGCTCTTAGCAAAAATCTCTCAGTAAGAGGGCTTGTTCACATCTCCTTAAGCACCACTGTTGCCACATTATGACATGTTAAGCATGTTGAAGAATTTCTGGATTATTCAGTAGCTAACAATGATAAATGTTTCTGTTTCTAGTGTGTTTGAGCCGTGCCATGATCTTGTCCAGCCTGACATGTACTACAGAGCCTGCGTTTTTGATAGCTGTGAACTTCCCACTTTAGACCTGGAATGCTCAAGTCTGCAGATCTACGCTGCCATCTGTGCTGACCAAGGTGTATGCATTGACTGGAGAAGCCATACTAAAGGTGTTTGCTGTAAGTATTTGGCCATTTGTCTTGAACTCTTAGTGAAGCTTATATGGGATGTCCTAACCATAAGTCATATTGCTTTCCCAATAATGAAGACACTAATAAAACACACCACTGGCTTTCCTGAATTAATTTTGCAGGTAACATTTTAAACAACAGAAATGAAAATGAGCCTGCAAAACATAGACATTTATTGACTGTGCCAGAAACATCTGTATCAGTAAATACCTTTTTGTACACAGGCACTTTTGTGTTTTGCAGGCATTGTCTGTATTTAGTGACATAGATGTTAATTTTTAACTGCAGTAAGAAGAGGACAGAGGGTAGGAATACAATTACCTTTGTGAACTTCTGCAAAAGAGAATGAGATGATGTAAAAAATTGTGATCAAGGTGTAGACTCTTGGCTTTATCCTCTTAATGTAAAGCATGGTGCTATAACTCTGTGGCTAAACTGCATAAAATAATTCCATTCAGAGACATGAGTCTGATATATGTTGAGTGTTTTGGGGTTTTTTTTTGTGGTTTGTTTTTTTTTTTTTTTTTTTTTTCCCCCTCTCTTCTTTTCAGGATTATTAAAGATGCATAGAAAAATGAGTTGTCAGTATTTAATTTCTTAGCTTAAGGTCATGGGGCTTTTAGATGGTATCATAACTGAGATCTTTCTCCTTTTATTCTCTCATTCCAGCTTATAACTGCCCTGCAACTAAAGAATACAGAGCATGTGGTCCTACTAAAGAGATAACCTGCAAGTCAAGGTAAATAATTCCTTTGCTGTTAGTTATAGCTCACGTAACTCTTCAGTCATATCTAATGCATAGCTGAATGAGAGAAACCAACCTCCTGTCATGTCTGAAATTGACTGTCCAACTTGGCACCAGTGTTCTCATATCCTCAGTCTGGGTGGCTGTATGTTTATGTTGTTTGGCTACACCAGACCTGAACACTGACAGTCCCAAAAATCCCAGATGTGCAGACCATTTGCTGCTCTATCTTCAGTGAAAGATTACTTGGCATAATCCTCCTCTGTGTGCCTATGACACTAATGTGTTCCTCTGAACACTTTGTCTCATGCAGTCAGCAAAATGAAACTTCAACTAAGCAAGTAGAAGGCTGTTTCTGTCCTAATGGCACGATGCTGTATGACTCTGCTGTGGATGTCTGCGTGAAAACCTGCGGTGAGTTTTACTGCTTTACTTGGAGACATGTTTCTTTCCTCTTTCATGTTTCCTTCTCATGTATGCAACATAGACACGACTGTATGCAGTACTCATACATAATATAGAAGAGATATCTACTGTTAGATGAGTGGTAATGGGAATTTATGTTGATGTTTTCACAGGCTGTGTTGGCGTGGATATGATTCCAAGAGAGGTATGCTGCCATATGTTTTTGTATTTCAAGGCTGGAGGTGAGGAGAGGAGGGTGGTCTCTACTGGTGCAGTCTTGTTTTGTGGTCTCTCAATTTTTCATTCCTGTTTTTACTTCTGTTCTTTTTAATTTATAACTACTTAATCACTCGCTTTATCTTCTTTAATGGCAGTTTGGGGAAAGATTTACAGTAGACTGTCAGGACTGTATTTGCCTGGAAGGTGGAAGTGGCATTGTATGTGAGCCTCATAAATGTCCCAAACAAAATTTACCCTCTTGTGATGGAGAAGGCTTCTATGAGGTCAACGAAGTCAATCCTGAAGACTCCTGCTGCCCCCTTGTCACCTGCAGTAAGTTCATACTTTTGTTTCTGGTCTTTCTATACCTTTTAGTACTGGAAAGGAAAAGAGAACTGAACTAGTTCAGCACTCGACACCTGCAGCAGAGTCAGGAGAAGTATCTTCCCTCATGCTTTTAAAAATCATCTTGCCCAGTGTTAGGGAAAATAAGTTTTAGTATTGCAGTGATTCAGTATAACTGAATCTGTAGCTCTCAAGTTCAGGACCCCATTTTAATCAAGTAAAATGCAGACAGACTATGGAATTCTGTGACTTTTCATTTTGTGGCAGTTGCCTGCAACATTGGAGAGAGTAACAATTGTCCACTACTTCTCTGGAAAGAATTGTGATAATTTTTTAACACTTGCCAATTACATTGTAGAAGATGTTCCATAAACTAGAGTAGTTCCCCAGTCCAGTTCCTGGATTTACTAGGAAAAAATTGTTCTCTTTGGAGAGGATCTGGACTGTTACGTAGCAATGGAAAGCCTGTCCTGAATGCTTTGATAGATGCCTATGTCTAGTAGCTGTGATTTAGTGAAATTTCTGGTCTATTCCTTTTTTTCAGAATGCAATACAAGCTTGTGCTCAACTAATACTCTCAGGTGTCCACTGGGATTTGAACTTCATTCTCATATTCCCAGTGGTCAGTGCTGTCCTGTATACGACTGTGGTAAGTCTCTTGGAAATATGTTGCAATGATTATCATTATATATTATGTAATTCAGCATCACAATTTGTGTGTAATAGCCTGAACAGAGTCAGACTGTACAAATCTGTTACTATTAACATGGGTTACTACTGCTGTGGTTATGAGGAACAACTACGAGACCAGATATAGCTCAGGTGGCTCAGGTTCAGTGTTGGTTGTCAGTACATGGAAAGAACAGCTACAGAATTAACTGGGAGTTTGATCTCAGCTTAATCTAGCAAAATGTCCCTGTAAGCATCCTCAGTAGAAGATAGATTTACAAAGTCTGCTTTGTTCTTGATAATTGAAGCAAGGAATTACTTGTACCTG
>JAAGNO010026015.1:13480-38691 GCA_033439905.1 Ceryle rudis
ACCCCACACATAGTCCCCATCCAAATACAAAAGTCTCTGAGAAAACATTTTCTAGAACTGTTTCTGAGGAAAAAGTGCGTGATGGTAATCACAGACTTCCCTCAAAGCATTATCTTCATTTCCACAATCCTTTGTAAATGGATAGATTTCATGTCTGGAAAAGACCATATTACTTTTGCTTATTCAGATCAATGCAACAGTTTTCACTGGTTATTTCTAGACATTGAAGAATTGCTCTTCTCAGTTACTGGCCTAGAAGCCTCTTTAATACAGGGAAAGAAAATAATATTATTTCTCCTGTTTCTTTGTTCTTTTAGGGAACCATTACATTCTTACCTAATGGATGTTGCAAAACCTGTAAGTATGTCAGTGTACCTGAATCAACAATACAGAGAATGAATTTATTTCTTAAATCAATCCATTTTCCAGCCATAGCAGCTGATATGTTTGTATTTAAATAGATGCTTTTATATTTGTGTTTATTATTCCAAACATTCACTGTCTGGTTTCTCTGGGAAAGTTTGAACTGCATCAGGAAGACCACTTAAGACAATGCTTTGAGTGCACTAGCGAAGCTCGGAGAGTGCTTAACTGGGAACTTCTGGAACTATTTCACTGAAAGCATTTTCTAATCTTTCCCTGTAGGTGCACCTCTGCAAAGTCCCACACCGTGCACTGTCCGTGAAAGAAAAGACTTTATCTTCTATAGGGGCTGCCGTTCCTTGGACAGAGTTGTCTTGACTGAATGTGAAGGAACATGTGGTACCTTCTCGCTGTAAGTAAACTGATCAGACAATGAGATTTCAATTCTGCTGGCACTGAGCTTGTTTATATAAGAGGAACAATAAATAGGTAGGCTACAGAATGGTAGAAAATCGGGAACTATCAGCTCCCCAGATCGTGGGCACAAAATCATGAAATTTGATTTGTCTTAATAGAAAGAAGAAAAGTGTATTAAATTGCCCTGGCATTCAGACAGCGGTTCATCTGTTAAGAGCTGGCTTGTCTGTCATTTTTGTCAGACCACCTTGGCTAGAAACCACCACAAAAGAAAATGGATTATTTCCTGTGGTGGGAATGAGCCCAGAGAGCAGCCAGACCTGATGCTCATAAGCTGAGAAGCTATTTCTCAATAACTAACATCTAAAATGAAATACGCATGTATCTTTTAAAGGAAGATTCAAACGTGCTATTTTTATACAGTAAGGAAATGAGAAAACAAACACTTTAGGGGTGGTGTTGGTAGAGTGGTTTGACTGTACATTTTTCTCTGAAATGAGAGATTCTACAAGAAAGTGGCTATAAGAAAGTGGCTGAGCTATTGAAACACTGGGAAAATGCAATTCAAACTCCCCAAAGAAACTGTCATTTGCTGACTGTCACCAAATATGACACAGGGCACCTTACATGGGAGAAAACTGATATTTAGTCTCAGGTTGAACCCTGATTAGCCAGAAGACTTATCAGTAGTTTGAAATATCATATTGTCTTAGAGTTTTGCTGTGGCTGTCTCTGCACCAGAGTGCTAGAAGAAGATGGCTTTTGACATAATTTATAGCCTGATACTTACAGATGCTGCAGGTTAGGAATGGTGCTTGGGAAGCTGATGGACACAGGCTGGAAAAATTACTTTTCTGTGAGATAGGAACAAAAATTGCTGCTGTTTCTCTTTCCAGTTAACATTGCCTGGTTTGGGACATGCACTTTGATTCACATAATGTGGTTGTAGGCCTTGTAGCCCCCAGCTACTGATGTGATGCCATTGTAGATGGCGCTGTAGCCACTTCTCTATGAAGTTTTATTATTCAGGTCAGAGCTTTGTCTGCCCTTTGGTGTTGATGTCTTTAATATCCATCAGTGTTGGAGTGATGAGAGGAATCCAAGGAAGCTGAGCTCCTAGAACTCACTGGGATATTTTACTTTGATACTAACCGAGGGATTTGAAAAGCATATTGTTATAACCACTGCTCTGTCAGATGAGCTTAGCACTTTCATTAGCCACAACTGTGGCTCTTACACATTATTCCAAAATTCCCACAGGAGATCTGTACCTAGTTTCCCTCCTGTTTGTCATCTTCTGGCCCAGAGTAACATTACTGTGTTCCATTGTTAACAGGTATTCTGCTGAGGCCAATTCTATGCAACACAGCTGCTCTTGTTGCAAGGAATCGAAGTCTACTGTGAATAAAGTGAAACTGAAATGCCCCTATGGTCGTTACATTTGGCACAAGTATTTGTATGTGGAAAGCTGCAGCTGTCAAGAAACTGACTGCACCAGCTCCCGGGGCAGTGAGATGCAGAGCAGAGAAGAACATGACAAGGCGATCACTGAACAGTATCAAGAGTGACATCAAAATGAAGGAAAGAAAACCTAGCAGAAGTCAACTAAAAGGATAATGCACCATTCTCATCTTCCTTGACTACTCTTGAACTTTGTTTTTCCCAGTTGCTGTATCCTGTTTGTTCTCTCATTGTTTTTAACAATGCTCAAAGGAAGATGACAATTTTTTGTATTCTTCCAAGTGCTCAGCCCTTTTGAGTCCTTTTATTATCAGCTTATTTTCTCTGAATGATTAAAAGCACGTTTCAAAACCCATGAGTTTTGTGCTTATTCATGAGCTGTCTTGATGAGCCTGAGTTTTAAAAGAGAAGAAAAGCTCTTTTTCAAGTTATGGGAAGTCAACTGATGTATTTCCTAAGTTTTACGGGTATCTATTTCTGGCTCCTTAAAACTGAAATATCAGAAGATATACTATCTGGAGGACCCAACGTGTAAGGTGGAGCTGAAGTTGCTGCTGTTGTGCCAGAACAAAGCCAAAGATGAATAATGCATCATGCAGTCATTCAGATGACTCAGAAACTTCCTAGTTCAGCACCAGATCTCATTTTAGCAGGTCTGTGTGTGTTAGAACCGTCTCTGTTCATCACAATTAGAATGCAGACACTGGTAGGAATGCACAGAAAATGAAACTCCTGGAGTTTTGCATCTTTAGAGTACTATGATTAGAGAGTTAATTTCTGTGGAGGGGGAGAGGTAGCTGATCTAAGAAGAAGGAAGTTTTGTCAACTTACAAAGCAAGCTCCAGAACTAATGAAGCTTGTTTTCTGCTTCAGTACAGGTTTCTAAGGATTTCTGTCTCCAGGTTCCTTGTGACTAAGACTTTTCTCCAGGGGCATTCACAAGGTTGCTCTCTGAGGATTCTTCATTGTCTAACCATTTCTGTGCTGACACTACAGTTGTACTTTTCCTTAAGTCATTTGCAAAACCCGGTTTCTCTTCTAGTCTGTTGACATTTAGCTGTCTTTGAGGTATTTGTTCTTGCAGTTAAATTTGTCTGAAGTCAGCAAATAACTTCTGGAGACAAGTAGACACCAGGTGTGAAGAAATCTGCCTTGTTTCCTATGGAAAAGAGATAAAATATTCCAAGTCAGTGGATTTTGCTGCACACTGCATTTACAATGAAGGCTAAAATCTCCCTTCCTTCTTTTTATTTCATTTGTTCTGTACTTTGCATGGGCTCTTTCTGGCCCTCGTAGTGATAAGCAAACAGCTTCTAAATAAAGAAGTGAAAAGATGCAAGTCAGGTAGGCTGCAGATTTTGGCTTCACCGCTGCAGGGCAGTCTACAGCTAGGAATGTGCAATCCTTCAGACACAAAAGTCAAGCTTCCTCCAAAAGGGAGTCTGTGCTCTATGAATTAGAGGATCTTACCTCTGAGAAGAACGAATTCTGCTGTTTCCCCACAGGCACATGTATGTTTTTAGTAAGCACTGAAAAAACCCAATGTTCTGACAGGAATTTAGAATCATGCACAGGATGGTGCTCCTTACAGTGCTCTGGATTATAGCAGCCCCTTCAGGTTTGGTGCAGGGTCACTGCTGCCCACAAGCAGGTTCCCAAGCAGGTGCTGTCAGAAAATTCTTGCTCGCAAGTGCTTGGCAGTTCCAGGTCAAACTGTACCTGTCAAACCTCCACCCCTTTCTGTGCTCTTAGTCACCTTAGAACTTGGCAATTTAGTTCACACCTGTAATCCCATTGGAACTGGATGACAAAATGGAACAGATTAAACTTTTTTCAGCAGAGAAATCCACAAATAGTCTTTTGGAGAGAAAGGAAGGATTTAACTATGTATCCCTACAAAGAGAGTAGTAGCAGCAGTGAGCAGCGCTTTTGCTCCTGTCCACAACCGTCTTGCAAGAAAGCGGAGACCTGTCCTGCCTGATCCCATGTAGCATTTTGTTTCTTAAGCAAGAGCTGTTGGGTCTGCAGGTCACAAGCAGAGATCCATCTGGAAAACCCAGATGACAAACTAAAGAAATATCTCATAAGGCAACGTCAACCCTTTAGGGGCTCAGAGGAGATGGTGGAACCTTATGATCCCATTGTCTCCCAGGCAGGGCTTGCTGCAAGGGGCACTTGAAGCTTCATAAAAAGCATTGGTGCTGGAAGGGAATGGGCTTGACTCCCTCTGTCCTTCAAGAATGACTCAATTCTCCAGGAATTTCCTTGAGAAATTCCCTTCCTAGGAATTTCCCTTCTTGCAGGAAGGGAGCAGTAGCAAGAGCCCCAGCAGAGTGCAACCGGGTAGCAGGGCAGCTAATACACTGTTGTGTCTCCATGACCAAGTCCTGTGTTCATTCTCTCTTAGACAATCTGTCCAGCCTCCTATCATTGGTTGCAAAGGGATTCTTTTGGGTTTGTTTTTTTTCTTCATCTACAGCTACTTAGAAATTTCAGGTTTGACTTGAAAAAGGAGGAAGCCTTCTTGGGAGGCAAGTGGAACTTTTAGCCACACAAGCTTTGAAGGCACCAAAAACCAGGGTCCTTACTCTTACTTCCTCAAGAGCTGCTTGGTTTGGCTTCTCTTTGTAACATTGTCACTAAGCAAGAGATGAGCAGAGTTCTAAGCATGGGGTTTGAACATGTTCCCGAGGCCCTCAAAGAAGTGCTTGAACCTGCTTGGGCATTCTGATAAACAAAACCAAATCATAGACTTCTTGCTGCTTTCTTTAGGAGAAGGAAGGGCAGACACAAACAGGCTGAAATTCCCAAGTGCAGGCTGGATCTGGGATTTACCTGTAGCATGATTATTGCCTTGGTTACTAGAGGTTGTGATTTTGAGTTCTTGCCTCAGGCACAGGCTCTTCCAGGGCAGCTGGAAGCTCAAGCAAATGCTTCCCAGGCAGCTGCAGTCTTCCAGGAAGCTCCTCACAGCATAGAGTTAGCTGTAGTAGACCACTGCCAAATGCTGGAGCAAACCTGAATGGGTTGGCTGTAGCTCAGGGACAGTGAGTTTGGCACATGAGTGAAGAGAACTGCAGTTGAGGGCCTCCAATGCAGCTCTTGACACATTTGGCCCCTCTAATAAGTGAAAAGAAACAATTCGTTGTCCTGTTGCATCGTGAGCCATTTGGGGGAGATGCACACAAGTGTTCCCTTATTTGAGCCTTCCTTACAGTAGGTTTCATGCTTCCCTGGAAGCAAGGCGACTGCGGCGTGAATCTTATCTGTGGAAATACATGGGTGTCATTCCCAGTTGTAGTCTTCTCCAAGGTAGTTTGAAGTTCAGACAGTTACTTGGATATACACTGGAATTCCAGTGTTGTTTATATGACTTTACAGGAATCCAGTGAGATCTTGTGTCTGGAGTTAAAAAGGAGTTCTCAGAAGATAAAGTGAGCTCAGAGGTTTTATGAACCGTTACTGGAGAAGTAGTTTGAGAACACAAAATGCTTGTTAGCAACAAGGACAAATCACTCCTGCCATCTGAGGTGAGGAAGAGGCAAATCAGAAGCATTCGAAAAGCCATGTGCAAACCAAGAAGAACCCTCCCCCGTATAATACAAGGTGAGGATTTCTGAGCTAATAACTACCTTGTTTGGTTGATGTAACTGTGTTATGACATTATTGTCTTGTACTGTAGGAGAGGGAGGGTAAGATAAACTTTTCAGTATGTTTACTCTTAGACTGTACTCTGCTAAATGACACTTCACTGAACTAAGCACATGCAAAGCTGCACGTAAACCCCAAAAAAAGGACTTTAGCAAAGGTAAAGCCCTAAGTAAATAATCATGTAGTTACCGTGCTTATTGGGCACTGTTTGAACTTGTGTAGCAAAGTAAATTCAGATACTGGGAAAAGAGACAGAAATAGACTTACAAACTCTGAGATTATAGGAAAGAAAATTCTTGGGAACTTCAGATCCCACAAAACTGCAATAAATTCAAAGAACTGTAATAGTGATATACAGTTTCTGGAGTTTCTTCTCCCAGCAGAAGCTCTGAGGCATTAGGGTTAAGCAGTTCTCTTCCTAGGCCAAATTTCCTAAATTATCTCAGTCTTCTCAGACTGTCACAAACAACTGTGTTCCTAACTGGCAACCTTCTGGACTAACTTCCAGCCAGGCTACAAAAGCCATATTCCCATTGCTAATGTAGAAAATCTTGTAAGTTATTCTTCAACATCACCCTTTTAAAACCTGCTGGGTTTGAACTGGACTTCTTTAATGTTCCACTTTCTCAGCATTAATATGTAAAATACTTGAATCCCTTTCACAAACTTATCTCTAGAACAGTGAAAAACACTGCTGTAATTTTTTTCCTTAATGCAAGACGTTAAGAAAACTCACCAAACACAGTAGAAATCAGAACACATCTTTGAGATTGCTGCAGTGCAACAACTTCCATATCAGAATGGCTTTCTGTTGCAAAGTGGTTTAAAAACAAAAACCACTTTTATCACCTTTTGATCTGTTTTGGGCTAGCCTCCTCTCCACAGCTGACAAAGAAATGGGCTTCCCAACTGCCGTTGAGCTTGAAAATCATGGATCTTCCAGTGACAAGCAATTACTCTTATAAAGAGTAGCTTGTAAGAATCATTCTTCAGATTTGTTCCTGGTCATATTATATGGTATATTTGACAAGTGAAAACCTTCTCATTTGCTTTGAAGGCTAAACAGAGGGACTAGTCAGTAGAGCCTAATTCAGTTAGTCACACAAATGCTAATCTTCTCACATAGAAGAATCTACTGCCTGACCATACCCAAGCCACTGATCTCAGTCTGACCTAATGATAAAAGAAGCATCCAGATTTTCCAATCGTGCAAAGATGGATGTGAGGATTCAAGGTGGAGAAGAAATGTCTGAATACTAAATGAAGCAACTCGCATACAACTACCCTATTTGTCAGAAACCAAGCAGAGAGAAAGTATGGCAAAGCTGGGGTTGAGGAGCACCTTTTCTTCACACAGCTCTCTTTTGAGCAAAAACAAAAGGCAACAGGCACTGTGATCATGGAACGTGGCTTTACACAGTGCCTGTGACCTGACACACTAGTGCAATTTCAATAGCCTGTCCCTTTGGACTGGGGTAGCTGAGCACTTGCACTTTGTTTGCAGCATTATGGGAGCTCTATGATCATTCTTCTCCATCTTAAAAACACAGGGAGTTGAGCTAAACACAGCACACCAAGGGCAGCAAGCTATTGAGGGGGCTAAGTCTAACTTTTGAATCATGCTAAGTAGGGGCCTGAGGGAAGACTCTGGCCCCATTTGTCTTGTTTTTCCTCTCTCTGGATAGTCATCTGAATTTAAAAGAGAATTGATATTCAGCCACCTACAAAACTGCTTTGATTTTAGTGGCTACAGTGCTCAAGATGAAGCAAGCTCTGAAGTGAGGATGATGTACTAAAGTTAGCAGCTTATTACAAAATATCTTGGCTTGTGTTGGAAGGGTAATGATCTTATAAGCCCAGTAGAAATGCTCCAACAGAATTTTAGATCACGTCCCTAATAGGGAAATAGTGTAAGTTCAACTTACACTAAAAACAAACAAACAAACAAAAAACCCAAACAAACAAACAACAAAACAAAACAAAACACAAACCAGGCCAAGGGTGCTTAGCTACTTACCTCAACCTTTTCTCTGCCTTTCTTTTGGCTTGAAGTAACTTTCAGTCATGGTGGACACGGTTGCTGGGTGTGTAATTTAATGTAATTTCAGGGTTATACAAACTTCAGTATTAAGTATGCAGCAGCCTCTCCTGATTTGTCTTGGCATCCATGAAATAAGAAATTGCGTTAAAAAAAGAAGGGGTGGAATCTACTCTACATTGAAACCTGTAAAGTTCTTATTCTTAATTTAGAATGTTCATATCCTTCTCCACATGGGGCCCTGGGATTCCTTTGTTCTGATAACTCCATAATTTTCACCAGGAAGATTGTTTAAAGAAAAGTCTTTCAAGTAGAAAAAGCTCAAGGGCCCAGCCTCCTGATGAGAAGACTTTCTGTGCAGGGAGTCTTAGGTGAGGAAGTGCCAATAGGTCAATAAGACCTGTGTGCACAGACACCAATCAGCCGTGTCATTACTCCTTGGTTGTGGATTTTGAAAGATCTACGTCTTAAAGAAAAAAAAAAAAAAAAGAAAAATAGAAAATAATCAAAAAAAAAAAAAAAAAAAAAACCAACCCAGAAAAGAGAAGCTGAACTAATTCCTTGCAAACAGGAGTAACTAATATTCTTGATTAGTTCAGGAAAAGTGAAGGAACTCTATAGCAAGATGAGAGGTTAAGGAGCTTTATGTTCATTATAATGCAACATATAAGAGAACACCTAATCATTTCCTAGCAAAATTAAAATACTGAAGGCATTCTTCATGTATTTTAATCAACAGTTAGTGACAGAGATCCATTCCTTGTTTTTCCTCTGCCTGTAACAGATCACCTGATACTTCCTGCCAGATGTTTCAAACCATGGATGCAAACCTGATAGATCAAATAAATCCTTGCTGTGACTTTCCTAAATTCTATGGGATTATACCAAGGATAAAAATATAATCCATGTTGTTCTTGAATTCTTCTGAGATCAGTTATGTAAATCCAAATTAATTATTTTCCTAGCTAACATTATCTTGTTAATGAAGTATATGCATTTCTCTGCAGTAATTATTATCTAGGCAGTGCTTGTAAAACACTATTGCGGATTCACATTTTAAAAAGCAGTATCAGCTCTGCCTGAAATGTACTGGAATAATAAAGGATATCCAAGCTGAACCCAACCAGTGCTTGGACTGACCCAGGATGTTGTGTTACAAAAGCCTTGGTAGCCTTAACACTTAACATTATGTATGGGATCACCTTCTGACAGAAGGGTATGATGCCAACACAACTGCCAGGCTTCAGTACTGTGGCTGGCTGTGAACAGCATTAAATCCACCAGATGCCCCCAATTTTATGCCCCTTTACCAAGTTTGTATCAAAAACCATGAGATGTGAGTCACTGGTGTATTATGTTGTTTCATGATGGTTTATCTCCACTGAGTCAGTGGTGATAAAGAAGCTGAGTTAATATTTACCTATTGTATTTACTGAAATCACATACCCTTTAATGGCAAATGATCCATGAAATGGGCTGTAAAGGGGCCAAGAGGAATTGTTCCTTTTGCTAGTACAGCTGCAGCAGAGTGAAGGCCTCTTATGCCGCAGGGCCCAATAAAGGGAAGAGTTATTAATCCCAGTATGTCACTGCAGGGGGAATAGCTCTAACCTGCGTGCCTGCAATAGCAATGATTCAGTGGTAAGTGATCAACATACTCACAAGCTCCTTGTCAGTCTGAATTTCCTTCTGAAAAGCTCCCGTGTATTTCTTCTGAAAACCTCAGTGTTGCCACACTTGAATATAAAAACATCATTAGAATGCAAATATCCTTCCCCTCTCAGTAGCCCTGAAATCGTTGCAGGGGATTGAAGCAGCCAGTGATTTCTAAGGAGAAACCAGAAGCAGCAGCTCTGGTTAGTCACTGACAGGAACTCTGCTCCCCAAGAAATGACAAAGGGATGGCAAAAATGACAGAGCAGACAAGGTGAGGTAAGAACATGGCCATGCACAGAGCAAGCGGACTGGGCTTCCTAGTTCTCTGAGTAGCAAGAGACATGCTCTTGCCTTTCTCAGTGGAGGATCCCAGGTGACTGGTACAACTTTCTCTGCTGAGAGGAGCATAAGAGGATGGTGGTTAAATGAATTACGTGTTTTAGTCTGTCTGTTCCTTGGACACAGTTTTAACATGTGCTGCTCATGTTCTTCCCAGGCCCCAAAGTGCTAAGCAGGGCTTGCAGGGGGAAATCATAATTTATCTCATCGCCCCCCTGCCCACTCTGGCACACCCCTGAACCACCCCACATGCAGAAGACAAAGGTCTGGGACTTGCAATGGTCAGCCTTACTATGTCTTCGTCATCTAAGGACTACTCCAAATGAGGGTGTCTTTGACAGGTAGTTCATATTTGTTCCCTGCTGCTTTTGCGCTGCTCACCAGGAATAAAGGGATTTTTTTTCTAGTGCCAGGAAGTATACTCCTAGAGCCTTATTCTTCTTTCTGCTCTCATACCTATATGAATGAAATAGGTGCTTTGATTGCCTGGGTGGGAATGGGAAAGGAAGAGGACCATGGTTAAAAAGAAAAATTGACTTTATCTCAGTAGAGTTCTGCATTTGGATTTTTACACCAGTTTTGATTTAGGAAAATAAATAGGTGTCAGCTTTCCATCTTTATCCTTAACTAACCTCTCCTTGTCACTGTCTGTGGTCTATTCAGCTATGTGCTTTTTCTCCTGGGCTTCACAACCCTCCCCCACACCTACCATTAACGCTATTCTGCAACCTGAGCAAGAACTCAGTTTGAAAGCTACCATGGGAATCTCTTGAATTTGGGTGTTACTGCCTCACAGTGTTCGATTGCAGATCACCCTTGTATCTACCATGTCATATTCTTGTGGTTTGGTTTATCTGCTAGATATTCTGCTGGTTTGCTTTGGAACTATTTGGATGCAGATCCGCAAGGAAGATGTGTTGTGATTTAAAGGGAAAAGCAACAGAAGCCTATTACTACCATCACTGGTGCCGTGAAGTCTGTTGGTTCTGTATTCCAGCCAAAATGGCAGGGCTTCAAGAACAGACTTTACCTTCCAGTAGTGCCCTGCATCAAGTGAGACTGACAATGGAATTAATGGGGCACGGACAGTGGGAAAGGGGTAACATGAACTCATGTTTCATGTACAGCACAATGCTCTCTCCTGCTAGTGCGGGATTTTCTTAAGAGCACCAGCAGCAGCAAATCTTCGTCTGGCAGATGTTTGCACCCATAAGTCTGTAAGTCACTTAGTAAGCAGCTCATAATTGCATAGGGTGAACAGTTTTAGGACACTTAACTTTGTAAATGCTGGATAGCTTGGTAAAGGAGTGAGCAAGACACAGGTCTTGAGGACCAGCCTACCGTCTGCCAACCAGATAAAAAGGGTTCCCAGTGAGTGCATGGACAGACTTGTCCTGAGGTCTTGCAGCAAGGGTGAAACTGAAGTCCACTTTAAACTGTGTTTGTGCCCATTTACTACTGGTATTAGTGTATTCCCAAAGGGCCATGGAGCTGTTGAAAGTTTGTGATGTCTGTAACCCATTAGATTTTCTGGGACTAGGTGAGAGACTTCCTTTGAGTCAGGAGCAGTTCCCCCACAGCGCAGCTAAGGTGAAGAAATGCTAGGTCAGCCTGTGCCAACAGAGCAACTAAATCTCTAGAAGAGACCCCAAAATTGCTGACATCAAACATCTGCAACAGGGTATCTAAGAGCTGCCCTGTGGCAGAATGTAGATCAGCTCATGACTGTGCCTGCTGGGTTTTTTTATGGGTATGTGACAGGGTGTTAAAGCACTTTGAGAGCACCAAGGGACCCCTTTGCAGCAGCATAATGGAGGAGATGAAGTAATGAATTGTGGTGTACATTTTGGTGGGACTTAGACACTGCTGCCTTATGCAGTTTGGAGACACCACCATGTCTATGTGCGTAAAGAATAAATTAACTTCCCATGTCTGACTGGTGCCATAAAATCCCATTTGTGCAGTAGAGGAGAGAAGTGTGCACTTCGTGGACTAATGTCATTCCTCATCTGTTGAAGCAGTAAATCTCTGGCCTTTTTTGTAAGGTATTTTGGATACACTTCTTAGAGGACATTGCCCTCCTGCCAAAGGTTTTTGTTCTAAATAAACCATACATTATGCCTGACCTTAGCAATATTTTTTTCTCTAACATTTAGAAGTTGCCATCAATCTAGCAGGGGCAACAAGCACTTTTTCTTGAGCTGATGTGCAAGCCAGAGAAAAGCTCTGGAAGAAGGCAGTGATTGCTTGTAATTAATCAGGTATTATGGAAAAGAAAAACTATTGTTGCCAAAGAAAAAGCAATGCTGTAGGGGGGGGGGACATATCTTAAAGAAAGGAACTAAGACAAGGACAGCTTTCTGTGTTCTTAAATAGCAAGAGAACTGGATACCTGTCTTGTCTGAAAGACAGGAGGTTGTTGGGTGCTAAATATGAACCACTGAAAGAAAATTGAATGAAGCTCCACCTTTCAGGGACCCTGCCATCAGTGTTTTGTTCTCACGCCAAATTCCTGGACTATAAAAATCTGCCTATAAGCCAAGAAAAAAACACTTCCCTGGAAGGATTTTCAAGTTACCGCTTCATGGCAAGATGGAAATAAAAAAGGGGAGGTCATTTTGGATCTTCTGCCTAATCTGGTGTTGTTGCAATGGCAAAGAACCGGTCCAGATAGGTAAGAAAAAAATCTGTTTCTTGGATTATTTGTTCACATATTGCTCTTCATAGAGTTGTCAAATGAAAACACGTAACATATTCTGTAAGAGCTGTAGACATGCCAGATACTGTTTAACATCGTACATTTTCATCCTTAATGTCAACCATTTAAGTATTTTCCTTCTTTTTTTCTCTACTAGGTAGTTTATCAACTGTTTTATGTCCTAAGTAACTGATCTTAAAGAGGAGACCCTCTCCATGCAGTTTGCATCATAAAAAATAATGGTGACGCCCTTTTCAACACATTTCACATAGAGTCTTTATAGAAGAAGTATGTTACCATAATGCTTGCTGGGCTTAACTGACCAGTATGAAATACTGCATTCGGAGTAACCACACTTCTTGTGCCCTGCTGCACTGTTACCCTCTGGCTTGGTTTTGCGTGTCTTATACTTTCCCCAGTTGCTTAATTCACAAGCAATCACTGCAATGGTTATTGCTGTCTTAGTAACTCTAGCATCTCCACTTCCAAGAAGAGCGAAACTTTCTCATTTGCCCTCATTATGGTGTAGAGATGTGCTGAATTGCCCTGCTTCACTTTAAGGCTGCAAACACCTATGGCAAATTACAGTCCCTTTAAAAAGCTGTTTCTGTAGGGACTTCTTGGCACTTGAGCCTGCGCTGCACATTTCTAACATCAAGGTCTGCATTTTTCAGTGTTCCCTTCCTGGTTCTTAGGTAGGAATTTTTAATAATATTTTAGAGTTCACTGCATTCATTAATGACTGGTTTTGATTTGATCTGTGATGGATGTTAGGGTTTTGGATTATTTATTTTTAGTTTTCCTAAAAGTGCTATATAAACAACAGAAAGAAATTTGTCCCTTTTCATTTGTCATTCTTTCAGATGGACCCAGAAGAAATGCTAAAGGCATTTTGTAGCAAGCATATCTTATTTAATTCAGGGTGATTCATATCAGCTTTGTGCAGCTCAGTGGTATGAAAACTACTTTCTGGAGTGATGTCTGATATGCACTTAAAGTATGTATCAATACCTTCAAGAGAGGTGCAACTCAGAGGTCCAAGACATGAGGTTGGGTTGAGATGAAAAGCAAGTAGCTCTGAGCTGACTGCTGAAGCTGGTGGCAGCTTCAGCTGCTAAGGTCAGCAGCTGCCATTTTGCTGAATAGTCAAGCCGCTTTTGATATCTCCTGGAAGGGACTCGATTCAAGACTTTTGACCAAAGCCTTACCTGTGTTAAGAAGCAGAAGTGAGATTTAGGCAGCCAGGATGGGATTCCCCTCACTTCACTTTAGATATCCACAGTGTAAATATATCTACAGTGTAAATGCGGAGAGGTGCCGTTTACATTGGCACCCCTCAGCAACCTTTATAGACAAAGGAGAGAAACATGAGGGTTTGGAGCATCTTCTTCCTAGGTAGCTATGTAAAGCAGGGAGCTGAACCTCTTTTGCTTCTCACTGTTAACTTCAAAGGAAGCTAGGCTCATTTGCTCACATTCAAAGTATCTCTGGCGTGGACCTCGAAAGTTTAGCGAGATGAAACTGCTTCCCACAAGCTAGGATCTTTCAGAGGTTAACATTTTTGCCTTGAAAATCTGTCTTTTAATATTTTTCAGCAAAAAACCACAAAGCACCTCATGTGTGGTGATTTTCTAAGCTCCCCTCCTATGACTCTTTCTTTAGTCCAGGTCTCCACTGTCAGTAGGAGTGAATGTGCCACTTGGGGAAATTTCCACTTTCATACATTTGACCATGTTAAGTTCACTTTTCCTGGAACCTGCACCTATGTATTTGCTTCACACTGCAATGACAGCTACCAGGACTTTAACATCCAAATCAGGCGCAGTGATAAGAATAGCTTCTTGATCTACTTCACTGTCACCATTGATGGAGTGATCTTGGAGGTGAAGGAGACAGGCATCACAGTGAACGGCAACAAGTGAGTAAAGACCCTACGGTAGTTTTCTTGTGCAATGGCTTTATTGCTATGTATTAGCAGCAGGTGGACTGTCTGGAATGTGGTCCTGTTCTGCAGAGGTGCACCTGGCTCTATGTGATATGCTCATAGCACTTTGAACAGCATGATGCAAAGAGCCCACCCCATAGTGGTGGTGGAGGTGAGAAGCATATAATCTACATCTCCGAGGGATCAGCACCAACGTTTTAAGCCAAAGGCAATGTGTATGTTATAAAAACAGAAGGTGTAGGTTTCCTTCATGTTAATTTGATTTGGGAGGGAGGGGTGGAAGAAAGGAGATAAGACCAACACTTTATTTATAGAAGGGTTTGATTTTGTAGAAATTTTGTATTTTTTTCTCAAAATGTTATTTCTGTGGTACTAACTCTACTGCTCTATTTTGCTGTTCAGGAACAGATGATCCTTTTAGAAAAAAAAAAAAAAAATCTGTTTCCAGATAGATTAGTCTAGAAAACTCCACTGCTTTGCAGATCACAGCTTGTCTTGAAATCTTTTTACACAAAAGACAGAAGTTTTCAGAAGTCAAAATCCACCCCTTTAATTCCAACCTGAAATGCACCAGAAAGCAAACTGCAAACAGAAGGGTACTCTATACGTAAGAAGCCATATGTAACAGTAGCTGAAAGTTGGGCACAATTTTAAGGGCAGCCTTAATGAGAAATGTGGTGACCTTCTCCCAGCACATAGGTTTGAAGGGCCAAGGCAAGCTCTGACTCTGGGCAAAACCCCTTACAACGTTGTTGGAGAGAAAATTACAAGCATATGGGCTGCCTTCTCTTGACAGCCTTCTAGAAACAACCAAATATAGAATAGCATCACTCAGTTGTAATTATAGTAGCAAAGCCCAGATGTCTCTTCTTAATCAAAGGTGCAAGAAATCTCCTATTTTTTAGCCCTTTTCTGGTTTTCTAAGTTTTTCAGGCTCTGGGAAAATGAACAGTAATTGTTTGGTGAGATGAAAAAGTAGTACAGGTCTGAGTCATGTCAGGACATGAGTAACAGAACAGAGCTCTTTTCACATCTCTGTTAATCCCAAATGTCAAGGAAAGCCTGGAGGGGTCACGAGAACCTGCAGTACCCTCATGTGGAGGGTCATTTCCCCAGTGTTGTGATCTTGCATCTTATAATCTTTTCAGTTATGTCCTCAGAATATGTAAACAAGCAGAGCTGCATTGGTAACAGTCAAGCAGCTAATGTGGAATTGATGCTCTCATGACCAAAACACATTGTGCATTAAGGCTAGTAAAAGATCACAGTGGACAAGCTGATCATTTCTAGATTTAATGCATTGTGTGGGTGAAGGCTGACTTGGAAAAGAATGTCTCCATGGCTTATTTAGCTCCTTTTGACTCTAGTTTTTCTTCCTATATCTCTGAGAGGATTTCTCCAGTCATCCTTTCAATGCAATCTGTTTTGTTCCCTTTGATTTCCAGGATCCCTATGCCCTTCAGCTTGAAGAGCATCCTGATTGAGGACACCTGCACTTACTTCCAAGTCACTTCCAAGCTGGGCCTGACACTCAAGTGGAACTGGGCTGACACTCTCCTAGTATGAACAGCCAGTTAGTTATTTTTCTCTTGGTGAACCTCATCAGTGATGAAGAGCAGAGCTGGATGCAGGCCCCGTGTTGATAGGAGGTTGTTGGGGGGGAGGTATCACTGTATCCATAACTGCAAGGGACAGACCAAACTAGATAATAGTTTCATGGGGCAGGAACATGGAGTCACAACCCCAAGGCATTCCCAACTGATTTCATGTGTCAAAAGGTGCCACATTTCACCTAGGAGATAGCACCTCTGTAGGGGTCTGCTATCCAGCTCTGCCTTAATGTGCATCTTGTGCAGCAAACTAATCTGTGTGGCCAGTTCAGACCTTGGCCTTTCTCATTCCAAAGCCCATGTGGAAGCTCCCCTCTACGCATCCACCCCAAAACACCCTCTTCTGCAACTGTGTATTTACGCTGTTGGGTGCAAACATTTATCCTCCACAATCAGAACTGAGATTAAACAAATGAAAGTTGTATGTCATGTTTTGCACTTCAGAGAGACTGAGAGAAGGTAGAAGGTGAACAGACAGGAAAAAAATGATCAGGAGGCAAGCAAGTTCAGGAAGCAAAATTCAAATTCTAATTCAATGAAGTATTTGCTTCCCCCTTCCCCTGTACTAATTCATACTCTAAGTATTACAGGCACCACCCGTAGAGTGGACACAATTTTAGGGTGGCTCACATGTAACAAAAGCACTGCCTTATTTGTGGACTGGGGTGATGCCAGTAGTACCCTCCAAGCATGTAGGAGTGACGAGGTGCAATAATTTTGTCTAGTAAGGCAATAATGTGTTAACCTGGCTCTTTATTGCCCCGAGAGTGGCCACAACAAGTGATGCCGGACAGACCGGAATGCAATGAAGTTTTACTTTTAGCCTATGGACCAGAAAAAGCCTTAGATACAGCTAAAAGCTGTCCGGAAGCTGCTTCTTTACAGCATTCAGCATCAGAGCACAGTTATCTGACCTGCCCAGAGTGGAGCTGTGGTACTTTGCAAGAGGTACCACACATCCATATACCAATGTTTCTATACTGGGACACACTGGTGCGCAAGGATTAGTCCAGGATTCAGTTAGCTCTTTAGTAGGTAGGAACGACAATTGCTAGAAGATTATCTTCCCATTGAAATTCAGCCTGTCTGCAGGTAAGTTTTACCACAGGGTTGGAATGGGAAATGAGCCTGTTAAACGTCGGTAATGAGCATTTCTGCTGCTCCACTTTTCTGTTGTGAACCACTTTATAACATGTGCTGCTTTTGTGGGGAAAAGCCTTTAAACTCTGGGTTTCCTCTTTCCTTCTGTTTTGTAGTTGGACCTGGAAGAAACATATAAAGAGAAAATATGTGGTCTGTGTGGGAACTATGATGGCAGTGAGAAGAATGATTTGATTTTGGATGGTAGGTCACAAATACAGCATATTCAACATAGAACAGAACTGTTAATATGTGACACGTGCTTGACATCTATGTAGAGTCTCAGGTTTACAGGCACTCTGAACACATAAACATTTTCATATACAGGAGATGTATTTGAAGAGGTTCCTCTGCTGCCTGCAAACTTGCAAGAGTTTCAAACCAATTTGTTCCAAATTAACTGCCTGGCTATCATGTAGCAACATTGCCAAGTGTTCCACTGACAGCAGCAAACTAAGGAACTCGAAGTCTCAAATGAGGCACGAGTGCATTTGCTGTCCTTCCGTTCTCATCCTTTTACATCAAGTGTGTTTATTTTTACCTCTGTAATGAAATGGAAACATCATGACTGAACATCTTTGCAGAAACTGTGGTGCCATCCACTGACACCTTCAGATATTGCACTGAACTGGAAAGCAGCCAACACAGTAAGGAGCTGAGAATACAATCCTGCAGCAGCTTGTATGAGCAGAAAGAAATCTGCATCCTGGGACATTAGCCGCAGGACTGAAGCCAAAGTTGTAACATTGTCCCTTCATGTAGTATCTGGGCTTCTTAAGTCACCAGAAAAATACTGCCATCTACCTCACCAATTCAGAAAGATTTGATTAAAAATACCATCTGTAGCAATAGACGTGAGGTTAATTTTCATAGTTCATATTAAGTTTTTTGGATGCATCTCAGTCATGTTCCTGCCCTTTGCTTCAGAAGTGCAATAGGTAAAATCACAGAATTATAGAAAACTAAATGCTAAAGCTGGCTCAAATTTTTCTGAAGAAGCAGCTTGCTACTGAGAAGCACTGCTCTAAGGAAAAAAAGGCACTTCTTTTATGAATCTGATTCCACATGTAACAAGTTCCCACACCCGGGGACCAGGTGGCCTCCCATGTCCCTCCTTTTTGCTCTGAACACATCCTTCTCTCTGGGCTGAGCAGGCAGCAGTCCATCTGCCTGCCCAGACTAAGATCCACAGCATGTACAGGTCCAAAATTTCTCACATTTGAGCTCTTTTCCCTTGAGGGGAAAAAAAAAATCTGGGAGAAAAATTCTATTTCTGCACAGAGTAGCTCTTTTAGAAATTTTAGTCTTTATATTCTTTAATGCCAATTGAGATCCTTGACAAATCATACAGCTCCAAGAGCTCAGAGCTTTGGAAGGGCTTCTGTTTCCAGAACAGTTAGTGGTAAAGCACCTGAAAACAACACTTCTGTGGCAATCATTCTCTCAGGTCTGCAGTTAGTTAAGGGACTGAGTCAGTATAGGAGAATAGAATAGATATCTGGTCAGAAATCTGTCTCTCAAACCAGTTTTGGGTTGTTTTTTTAAACAAACCAATCAGATAATGGCAATTTAGGCATATTGTGCATTAAAAAAACCCCAAACAAACAAACACCCAAACCAGATTTCAAACTTTGTCAGGAAGATTTCTCAAGATTTCTTACATCCAGGATCAAGTTTCTGGTAGTGCTTTGGGAAAATGCACCCCTCTAGCAAGTGTAATGGTTACGTACATGTAACTTGTGCCTGTCTTCCTCTTCTCGTGCTCCCTCTTCCCATCTTCTCTAGCCTGTAAATGTAATAGATTTCCAGATGATTACAAACACATGCACCTAAGGCTGGTCTTTAGGTTGTGACAGTAGAAAGCAAACTAAAATATATGACCGTTATACATGCAATTACAAAACTACAATGCAAAAAATACAAAATACAAAAAAAGATCAAATGCACCCACAATGAACAGGAATTTCATGTCACTTTGAAAGTGATGAGGTGCAATAGAAAGGTCAAGAGTCTCATGTGATTTACAAATGCCTGGGCTGACAGCAGGTCCTGAGTGTGCCAGATTCCTGGCTGTAGCTCAGCAGAAGTTATATCAGGCTGTCATCCTCTATATTATGGATACTGTGCTTAAATTTGGGCATTTGGTAAAGAGCATACTGCCAAAGAGCAGTATTTAGAGCCCAAAGATTAAGTGCATCTTTATAGCTCACAAACTGATGTAAAGAATTGCAGGCAGTTACTCAGATGTGTCTGGGGATTTTGCAGGTTATAAAATGCACCCGAGGCAGTTTGGGAACTTCCACAAAGTAGAGGATCCATCGGGAAAGTGTGCTGATGTCAGTCCAGATGACCACACGGGAAGACATCCTAGGAGAGAAGACGATAGATGCAGTAAATATGTGAGTATGTGTGGCAAAGAAGTTTAAACCCTCATGAACTACAGCCCTTGAGAGGCTGTGTTGAAATGAGTGTTAATTACAGAGCCTGCACTGAACTGAATTCTTCAGGACTGTACATGTGAATCTGAGTGAAATGTTGATCTTACAGCTGAAAGAATATCCTATTATAGTGTTAAAGAAATAGATAATGGGAAAATGCAAAAATGAATAAGGGCTTTCACCCTGGAAAAAAGGCCTTCATGACAGAATGCTGGACTGAGTAATCCTGTGAGGTCCTTTCCAACATGAATTATCCTGTGACCCTGCAGTTGTCTCATCAAAAGTTGGGATGCACATCCATAAACCTGAAAGTTGGTAAAATGTCAGATATTGCTTTTCTTTTCTTTCTTTTCAATTTTTACAGAAAAAAAGATGCAAGAAACTTATGTCCCGTTTTGGAAACTGCCCCAAAGTGGTTGCATTTGATGACTACATAGAGACCTGCATGGAAGATATGTGCCACTGTGCAGTTAATTCTTCTTCTCACTCTGATTTGGTTTCCAGCTGCATATGCAGCACTTTAAACCAGTACTCTCGAGACTGCGTCCTCAGGAAGGGAGACCCTGGGGAATGGAGAACCAAAGAACTTTGCTGTAAGTAACTATTGCTCTGGAGATTTCTTTCAGCTTATATGTACATGCACATATTCTGTATTCTGATCCCAGCAGAGCAAAGAGGAGCTCTGTTAGGAGCTTTGTTAACTACTGTAGCAGTACTTTGACAGGAACATTGTTAGTGGAAAAGCTTCTACAAAGTTAACTTGATTTTGCTTCTGAAATTAGAACTATATCTTAATATTGTCCCCTTCCTCTTTATGGCTAAGTTTTCTCCAGGTATCTTTTGAATTTTACCATGCACAGTTAACTCTCAAATAACTTCGGTTTAAATGTTCACATCTAGTCAGAAGAAGTCACAGAGAAGTCTAATGTGTTTGTCCTTAGCTTATCCCACGCTTTCATACCCAGTAGTCGCAGCTATCGGGCAGGAAATCACTGAAAATCCAGAGGGGAGGCTACTGGTAGTTCTCTCAAACTGCTGGTGTGGATTGGGACGGAAAATTAATGCCAGAATGACTGATGCTTCAGACAAAAATAAGCTATTATGACTCCATAAATGATTCTGGTGTCCTTTGTTTGTATCACGACTTCAGACAACCTTGAGCTAGAAAAATAATGTAAAATAACTTATATTTCCCAGCAGTACTGTTATCTCCAAAGAATAAGTAGAAGTGACCATAAAAATTTCCTTTAGATGTTGAACAAACATGATAGAAAGTTTTCCAAACAAGATATGGAGGAAAGGAGGAAGGAGGAGTTGGGTAGTACTGTAAAGATTTGAGAGCTCCTGCAAACACCTCATTATCATACCCCATTTTCATTTCTTCTTGCAGATCAGGAATGCCCCAACAATATGGAGTACATGGAATGTGGAAACTCCTGTGCTGACACATGTGCTGACCCAGAAAGGAGCAAGATTTGCAAAGCCCCATGTACAGATGGCTGTTTCTGTCCTCCTGGTAAGGCACTTCACTTCTTCCAGTGGGTCATACATATCAAGGGGCAAAGAGGGAGGTTGTTTCCTTTCTGTTAATGTTATTTTTTTTTCTTTAATATTTTACACTAAACCAAATGAATAAACTGTTTTATTCTAACACCACTCAACAACTTTCTTCTTGAAAGAACCAGATCTCTAAAGATTCAAGATCCTGACACTGGAGGAGGGGAGGGAAAGATTTCTAAGGACTAGACAGTAAAAAATGGTACAAATGTGGAAAGAGCAGAGGTGTTCTCTACCCAGTAAGGAGGCAGGTGAAGAAATCTGCTGAGGTGCCTCCCTGATATGAGGCTAGATCTTGCTGCAGTTTGTCACACATAATATAAATGCATTGCCAGGTATGTATGTGCATATGTAACTTTGCACGTGAAGTAGAAGCTAAGTTAAGGGTCTGATTTCTGTTAGAGTCACTATTAGAAGAGGATGGAAACTGGCTTCCATACTTGTAATCTGGCACTTGATAATCCTGCTCACAGTGACAAATTCCAGTAACACACAGAGATATTATTTTGGTTTTGTTTCTATCTGAGCTCCAGTAAGAAAGTTTTCCACCCATGAACACCTGAAAGGGTATGGGGTGGTGTTTTCCTTAGAACATATCCCATTCATTTACAGAAATGTGAGGCTCTCTACAGATTTTTCCTTACTCTATCCCTCCTTGATGGCGTTCTCAAAGGAATATTAACTAGCCAATATGTCTGAACAGGAACTATCCTTGATGACCTCGGTGGCAAAAAATGCATCCCCAGAGACAGCTGCCCCTGTATGTTTCAAGGCAAAGTCTATTCATCTGGAGGGACTTACTCCACTCCCTGCCAAAACTGGTACTGTTGTGAACTTGATTGAACTGACAAGGCAGAGGTGTTTATTTCAGAGAGCTGATGAGTTACATTCTATTCTTTTCTCCTTTTTTTTTTTTTTTTAATCCCTTATTCCTAACATTTGTCTTAAATAATAATGCAAAACATGGGTCTGAATTTCAACAGTACAGGAAAACTTAGAGGTAGTCCTCAGCCTTGCATAGCTACCACCCTCACTTAGAACTGCCTACAAAAACTGAGTGGCATTAACTGAAGATGGTAAGATCTCAGGTAAATTAGTGTATTATCAGTATATATCTGATTGGACTCCAGAAAAAAAAATTTTCACCCTGAGAACAATTAGACATTGGAATAAACTCCCAGGGGAAATGCTGGATTCCCCTACAGCTTGACAAGGGGCTTGGGCATCTCACTTAAACTATATATAAATATATATAGTTTACCTTAAAAGGTTGGACCCGATGATCCTTGAGGTCCCTTCCAGCCTGGTATTGTATGATTCCCAAAGCAATTTCATTTCTTACTTTGATACCCATCTAGTGAATGGTCATATGTGTTATTTGAGCTCCCGAGACACAGCTTTGTTCCTTGACCATAGGCCTAAAATTTCTTATAATGAGGAATGAAATATGCTGTCGTGCATGGTGGAGTACGACAGATGTTCTGTAAACCCTTCTGGATGGAATATTTCCTGCATTTGGAGGAAATGCTCCTCAAAACCTGCAATTTTGAGGAACTGAACTTGATGGGCTGTGGGTTGTTCCCACCTAGCCACATCCTCATTTACTCCTCACAAAGCCTGAGCTAATATGGCCAGGCTGATCTTCTCTCGTGCACAGCTCTAAGAATTATAACTGCTCATTAGCTCAGGTACTCCACAATTAGTTGCTGAAATGTTGCATCAGCAACTTCCTGAATAGTTGAATCACTAGCATAAAACATTGCAAGATCCTTCTTGCAGTGTTCATTCTCTCTTTTAAAAGTCAAGTAAATAATTTAGGCCCTGAAAAACATTTTGTGCTTGATCAGCTCAGTGTCTCTCTGAAGAAGCTTGTTGAAGCCCAGTGCAGTTAACTCTCTCATTGCAAGGTGTTTGACCTTCACAGTTTAAGGGCCTAATATAGTCTTCATCCCACAGAAATGTAGTAACAGCCTACTAACAAGCTAAAAAACCAAACAGGGCGTCATCTGTGCAGATTCAGATAGAGATGTTATCTCACCTTTGGCCCTTTAAAGCTATTTTTAAAGTTTATTCTAACTGCTCCTTTTTGGGTTCCTACAGTACTTGCAGAGGAGGCCACTGGAGCTGTATCTCTCTGCCCTGTTCTGGAAGTTGCCATATAGATGGAGGATTCCATATAACAACGTTTGATAATAAGAGATTCAATTTTCATGGCAACTGCCATTATGTCTTAGCTAAGGTATGAACAAGCATATTTACAATGCACTCCTAAGTCTCTTGAGTAGCAGGAGGCATTAAGCTGTGCTGGAGCTTTATAGGACTTAATTTAATTAAATGGCAGCAATCCAGGAAAGCACTTCAACACATGCTCAGTCCTAAATCCTATCAATTTTCCCATTTATGGTGGGTTGCAAGTCAATTGCTTGATGCTTCGCATAAAGTTGTGGAGCTTCAACGCAGCTTTACACTTTTCTTTTTTTTTTTTTTTTCTTTTTTTCTTTTCTAATAAATTAATTTGTTTTCTTAGTGGACGTATTAGTGTAAATTTAAGAATTTCTCCTGAAGCTTTCTTCATGTATGACTGTCAAAAGGAAGTGGATAAGAAAAAATGCCTGCAAAAAGGTTGAATTCCACGTGACTCTCTGAAAATAGGTGATCCACACAGGCTGATAGCAAGGAAACAGATAAACAGGGGAAAGGGAAAGGCGATGAGCATTATCGATTTTGGCAATGAAATAAAGTAGTTTGTAGTTAGAGATTAAATGCCCCAGTTCTTCCATTATTTCATTTTAGCCTTTCAAGAGACACCTCTTTTCTCATCCAGCTCTCTTCTTGTAACATGCTAACAATGTTTGCACATCCCTTTTTCACATCTTTTCAGAATACTGATGACACATTTGTGGTGATTGGAGAGATCATCCAGTGTGGGACAGCAAAAACAATGACTTGTTTGAAGAATGTATTAGTCACACTAGGAAGAACTGTAAGTAACTTGCTTTAATTGTTGACACACAATATATCACCTTTATTTAGGTTCAAAGGTGGGATTTGTCTTAAAACTGTGGCCTCATTTTGGTCTGTTACAGTTGACACTGCAAGATTACAACTGGCAGATGACACAGTGTATGTGTTTATTTGTTTTGTTCAAAGAGAGTTATTTCCTTTCCAGTTCTTTTGGATTCTGTCTTTTACTTTTTCTTTAGAGGTAGATGGTTAAAATTATCCTCATCAGCTTTCCCTCTCTTTTTTTGTGACTTCAAACTTTTTCACTTGTTTCTTTTTGAGAGATTGAGATTTCTACAAGAAGAGATACCCTTCTTTTTGCAACTGTTCTGAGTCCTGAGGTTTTTCTTACTGCAGTGAGTGAGAGGCTTCTCCTACTGAGCATGATGCCATGGTTCAAACTGAATTCAGCTGTGGTCTGTTTCATGTCGTATGCATTCACTACTGTGGGCTTTTTCTTTTTTCTTTCTTCCCTGCAGAGTATAAAAGTATGTTCCTGTGGAAATATCTACATGAACAATTTCGTTGTGAAGCTGCCAGTAAGGCAAGGTAAGTGTCCTTCACATTTTCCCCAGAGTAGCCTGCATCTATTTACAGGGGGACTCCTGCTCCGGTCTCTGAAGAGAACATGATCCTGCTCACATTAGGTCATTTGACTTAGGTGGATACTAGGTCTGGGACTCCCTGGGAATTCTGCGTTACACTGTTTGCACTGGTAAACAGGAGTGCCTTTTTACTCAGCTGCATACAGATTTGCAGGTGCATCCATATTTTTTTTAGTGATTTTTTTTTTTCTTTCCTTTTTTTAACTCTTTAGATGGCATCACCATCTTCAGACCCTCTACATTTTTCATCCAAATCCTGAGCGCAAGTGGAGTACAGATTCGGGTGCAAA
>JAAGNO010026017.1:0-20125 GCA_033439905.1 Ceryle rudis
CTCCTCCCAGAGCCCTGGGTTTGGGATCTGGAGCAGTGTGTGGTGACCGGCGGCCCCCCCCAGCCCATGGCAGGTTTCGGTGTCCTCCGAGCCCTGATCCCTCCGCTGGGCTTTGCACTGCTCTGAGGGCCCGAGCGAGGCTGGAGCCGCCCTCCTCGTACTCGAACCTACGGTGAAGGCGGGGAGGCAAGGCCCGCGGTCCTCCCGTTTTCTTCACTGCTCCGGGCTTTTGTCTCTTCACCGGGGGAAACTGAGCAACAGCCAGCGACTCCCCACTGCAAGCAGTGACAGGCAGTATGCTACATACACTGTACACAACTTGCAACATTTTGCACGTTCCAGTTTCAAACTGGGTTGGTTTTTTTTTCAATTCATCAAGAAGCTCTCCAAATTCAATCCTTTCCCCCAAAAAAGCCACGTGAGCCTGTCCAGCTGGGAGTGCCTGCAAATCCGGCAGGCATTACACGTATTCCAGCATCCAATTCATTAATGAACATACTGACTGCTACTGAAATCCAACCTGTTCCTTCAAAAGCCTACTCAAAACATCCTTCTATGTTGATAGTAAACCACTGAAAGCTAGAGGGGTATGCAGCTTCCCTAACTTCAGATAATTGATCAGAAAACTGAAATTGGTGCTTTAGTCGAGAGAGAAAGGAGTGCTCCGGAAGCCTGATCCACCTGGCACGTTTTAAACAGCCACACAGATAGACTGCTGGATAGATCTTGCCTTCACACTACGCTTTCCAAGGGAATGTTTGGCCCCTCATACTACTTTTACATGGCCAGTATTTCCCTCCCATACTTAAGAGATGTTACGAGGTGGCATCAAAAGGCTTACTGAAAGAAAAATACAGGATGTCTATTTTTTGCCTGCTATCTACAAGGCCTCTCACACTCTCCCAGTATAAAATTAGATTTCTTTAACCTGAGTGATTCTCGAAACATACGTGGTAGAACTATTCATCTGTATACAAGCAATTTATTATTTATCCAGTATTCTGGGGGGAGCTGAAGTGAAATTTATAGTATACAAGTTCCTAACTTCCTTCTCATCTTTTTTCAAGGAAGGCACTTTGTCAGCTTTTCTTTCTTCTGGTTTCCTGGATCTTCACATGACAGCTACTCCTTTCTACTCCAGCTACGTATGAAATAACCCAACTTATCACCTGTTCTTTTCCTACTGCAGAAAGAGATCTTACGTTCTGGGTGCAGGTTTTGTTGTATTGCCTCTCCAATTACAATTTACTTTTTTAGTGAAAACCAAGGTAAAAAGTCCTTAAACTTTTATATGATACACTTTTCTTCATAGTGCAGGGAAAAAAAACAAGTGGAAATAACCATCTGCTTTTATATCTGTCTACCGCTTTCATCCGATAATTCATATTCTCATCTCCCTTTCTATCTTTTCTAATACTTCTTGTTTAGGGTCATTTTCTTCTGCCCCAAGTACTTCCTGGACTGACTCTGAAAAACACTTCTCTGAGCCTTGCCCTCTTTTATAGCCACTGTCCAGGCCCCTGAGTCCAGGCCCGTGAGCCCCTTGCTCATGTTGTTCCATAATCTTCACTCTTCCCAACATCATTTCTGATCCATTTTGACTTTTCCACTAAATTGGAAATACTTCGAACAAAATTTTCATTCACCTGCAGCGAAGTATTTTTCTTATTCTTCTTGATCTATCAGGTATCGTTAACACCACTGCTTCCCGAGTCCTTTCCTTTTGGTTTTCAGTGCCTCTGTAATGATCTGCATCTTCCAGCACTGGTAATTCTCACCTTTTTTCTTTCATGAATATCGCCGTCTCTCAGTTAGTTTTCTGTTCGATATTTTTCTCCGAGTTCTTTTCAGGATTTCATTTATTACTTGCCTTCATCTTCTTTCTCGGAGCAATTGACAAATTGCCCCTTCTCACAAGAGTGCTTTTCTTCTACCTCATCTCATCTGCTATTGCATATTCCCACTCCACATAAAGAAAACCAAGTGATTTGTCCTCCTGATTTCCCTCCTTAGCCTATTTTCTTTGTTACACTAACGAGTTCCTCTGGCCTTCCTGTCTTTTGGATTTACCATAGCCACATTATTTTCAGTTCTTCATACAGCTCCAGGATTACAAGTATTTCAAATCAGGAGCTATGCTCATACTGACAAAGGAGCATAATGCAAACAACCAGCACACATTAATAATAATGCCCCTTCCCAAACCTTCAGCTGAAATCGTGCTATTGCGGCATCGGGTTGGGCCTCTTTGGATCTTCTGTTTGTTCAGCTAGTCAAATCAGAAGAATATGAGATACATTTGGTGTTTTAAATCCCAACCATTAGAAAAATCTCTGCAGTATATCATATATTAGCAATACTCTGTTAAATTATTGAAATTCATTGCAAAAGCCGTTTTCCATAAAAAGATACCCATTAATAAGGTGTCAACCTTAACCAGAATTGTTCTTTTTGACTAATTATGACAAAAATCCAATAATAAAGTTTAATTTCATCCACAGTATGGAAGGGTAATGCAATGGGAAAGAAAGCAAGAGAGGTTAGGAACTGTCTGAAAGAGCTTTACCGGGAGAAATTTGTTTTATAAATTCAGCGCTGGAAAGAGAAGATAAAGTTGTTGTAGCCCTGACCTGGGATGCAGGACATGGACATCTGAGTCTGTCCTTCTCTTTCTGAATGGAGTAAAAGCAACTTCATGGAGGCGCGAGGTAGGCACGGCTGGTGGATGCCTACGTCCTCTCTATGTTCTCTAACCACAGGGCTTTTGATAAAGATGGAGAGAATGAGACCATTGCATCCTCCTTCCACCCAGCAAATAAGTCCTGAAGCAGCTCCTGGACAGAGCCCCTTAACTGTGCTTGGTAAAGAAAGAAGGACTGGGAAAATCTTTCCCGAGCTCAAGTACATGTCCAGTAGGTAACCGGCTGTGCAGCACGGCCAAAGCAAAGGCATTTCTCTGTGTGCCACGAAACGATGCGCAGCAACAGGTCTGCAGAAAACTTGCCTGGTAGAAGTTTAGACACCTAACAGTTTAGTGGCCTGTGAGAAGTCATTTTGTAAATCTCAGCATTGGATTTTGGGTCACATAGAGCGGCTGCTCTGTTAGCAGCAGTGATACTAATCTCACACAGAAGTATCCTTTTATTATCCAGTTTTGTTGGCTCCAAGATGACCATTCCCAGGAGAAAAAACACCTCACATAAGTCACAAATTCTTCCCTTTGATTATGTTCTAAATAAGCATCACAATTAAATTAATGAACACAATTTTTATTTCATGAGTCACCTGTCAGCAAGTTATTTAAATTCTAGTAATTAGACTATTTCTAACAAAAATTAATAGCTCACATTTCTGTATCATGTGTGTGATCTGTTTACGAACCATAAGAACAGAACATCAGATGGAAAAAGTATGGTACTGAGCAAGAAAAATATCCCCTGTATTTGCCAGAAATAAATTCTGGGTTCTGCTCACCAGTCAACACACAGAACTAAGTCAAATCAATGGACTGGTCGCACTCCTTGGTCATAGCAAGGTGTAGAACAAAGTGCTTGCCAATATTTAGTCTAGTTAATGAGATAAAGCTCATCTGTATGAGCTCAGAGTGACAACGGCAGGAGGGGGAACCCAAATTCTTCCCTGCCAGGCTGCTCCCAGGCCCATCCCACCTGCACAAGCCAGAGAAGCACAGGGGCACACTTGCAGGTGGAAACCCGAACCAAAGTACTACCACCTTGTCTGGGGCCCTCCCAGAGGTGTCTCAGCAGAGCTGTCAGCCCCAGATCAAACTGGACAAGGCGGTGAATAGACGAAGTGGCCCAGGAACAAAGGGGGCGAGCGCGTCTCTTAGGGCCAGCTCTGGCCATGAGAACACCTGTGTATCTCATGAGGCAAGAGCTCAAGGGCATGACCTATGCGACCTGAGAAGTCCTGGCCAACTGCTTGTGTCTGACACTGTAGCACCAACTGGAATAAGACTGCAGCCTTGGGGCTCATATGTCCAGATGCTAGCAACTGGCAAGACTGGGATCAAGGGATCGGCTACTGGGCAGACTGAGTGTCTGGGAGCAGCTGCTGCAGTATATATATACATACATACACACCTTGTATATGTGTGTGTATATATATTTACTAGTGGACTTCCATACTGTCCAGCCAGAGAGGAAGCAGGATAAGGCCGTTGCTGCTGTCCATGTTGGCGTGAGCACTCTGAGTGTGTCTGATGTGTGTAGTTGGCCATGTATATGTATATATGTATGTGTATGTATGTATGTAGTGTGTATGTGTCCTTCTGTGTGCGTGCTGGCTGGGAATACATGTTCAGCCTCGCTACTGGTTGGACCTGGAGACACAGAGCAGCAGCAGCCTTGTCTCTCTTGGGCTGTAGGACCCAGAATGATACATTTTCTTGTAACAGTATTCATTCTCCCCATTCGTGCCATCCTCTTCCAGGAGGGTTTGCAGGCTTTCCCTGTCACATTGCCGGACTTGTGCCCACCAGGTAACGTGGGATGCTCAGTCACAGGGTGGCATGCTCATGTGTCAAGCCAAGCGACTGTTAGTCTGATCACAACACACAAGGACGAGACTAGTTCAAAGGAACTTAAATCTTGCAGAGGTACTGAGCACATGGCTGAACCTTAATCTACTCAAGAAACACCCAAGACTGGACTCTTTAAGTACAGCCTGTGCTCTGGTGCAGCCACAACGGTGTAATTGCACAGGAGCAACCACTCAGAGACATCCATTGTGCCTTAATACGAGTTTATTTCCGGGCTTAGTTACTCTAGTGAATAGACTGCCCAGAGATTGTGCACATCACCATAGTCCACAATGACCCGAACAGCACATTAGCTGGGCTATAAACACACCAAGCCCAGCATCTAATATGTCTTAACTATGAGAGTTCTGTACAGAGAAGTTTATTGACCATGGCTCCAGAAAAGCTGTAAAGCAATCTTTATTTTGCAATGGGCATTGCTTGCACATAGTGAAAGCACACTGAGTCGACAGCATTTGTGCAGACAATTAGTCTTTGCTTACATAAATGCTTTATTTGTGTGCACAAATGATTATATGAAAAATTCATATGCACCTACAATATCATATTTAGGCATAATTGCTCGTGAAAAAACAACAGTTTGATTTTTTTTTTCTTGCAGTTAATTAAATTCAGAGCTTAGATTAAATTGTGTATTTGTTTTACTCCAGTGAGCAGAAGGCTTTCCGAGTCCTTTGTTAATAATTCATACTCATTTGGTAGCAGCTGGCTCTCTAGATGTTACTTTTCCAATAAAAGATACCTTCACGAAGTACCCAGTTTTTTACAGAAAGCTGATGCTAGTTTCAGTGTGCCTGGAAAGCTGTGGAGAAGTCACAGAAGGCATGCATCCTGCATCACCACCAGCCCGATTTCTTTAACGTCAATAACAATTTGGTTTTATAATCTGAACCAAAATATGGAAATAAGATACCTAAAGGGCTTTGCTTTGGCTTGAACTCTCTCTGCAGTTTTCCTCTTTCTTTTAGCGGGACTACTTGCAATGGCAAATATGATTTATAATTTAAAACTTTATTTTCATCTGTACTGCAACACTGAATCCTAAAAAGCTCTCTTGGAACTGATAGTTTCATTTTCAATTCTCTTCCAGTTCCAGAATTGCACTGAGAATTCCTTATCACGCGCTTGATGGTTTTCTTTTTTAATGTGTTACAAAATGCGTTGCAAGTGCCAAGTAAGAATGGGCACCTTTACTATAACTGTATATAAACGAGCGCGGAGGGGAGAATGCTCCCATTAGCACATCTAATGTAAGGGCAGTTTTTAATCTGCCTTTTATCTGCCCTTACAAGTGAGACATAGTATTAAAGGAGGAGATACACAACCTTCTACTACCTGCTACGGATTGTGTCTGGCCCTCGGGGAAATGTGAATGAGATGTTGTGTCCCCCAGTGCAAGGATAAAAAACCAGCCCTAAGCTGCAGCTGGATATGCTGCTATGAAAATACAGCTGGTGGGATGGCACACAGCTTAATTCCACTAGTTACACTTGTCTAAAGTCACTCCTGCTCCAAGATCTTCTCCAACAAGTTGGAGCAGGTCCAGAGGAGGGCCACAAAAATGATCAGAGGGCAGGAACACCTTTGCTGTGAAGAAAGGCTGAGAGAGTTGGGATTGTTCAGTCTGGGAAAGCTCTGGGGACACCTTCTTGTGGCCCTTCATACTTAAAGAGGGTCTATAAGATGGGGACAAACTTCTTAGCAGGGCCTATTGTGACAGTACAGGGAGTAACAGTATTAAATTAAAAGAGGGTAGATTTAGATTAGACGGAAGAAATTTTTTACAGTAAGGGTGGTGACACACTGAAGCCCCATCCCTGGAAACACTGAAGGTCACGTTGGAAGGAGCTCTAAGAAACCTGATCTAGTGGAAGATGTCCCTGCTTAGGGCCGGGGAGTTGGACTAGGTGACCTTTAAAGGTCCCTTCCAACCCAAAACATTCTACAGCAAGTGTAACATAGCACCACATCGTTGCAGGGCTTGCTTAGGTCTGCTGGGAGGGCTGCATAATAGTTTTTAGCTAATAAGGGAATTAATTATGAAACCTGACGCAGGACTCTTCAAAACTCCAGATCTCCACACGTAGAACTGAAAGGAGTTGCCAGCATGGATGGGGGAGAACAGGAGGAACACCTAGTTGATCCTGCTTCTTTAACCAGTGCTAACATCTGCACAACCTCCTCAAAACCTCATTCTAGTGTTGTAAAAGTTCCTCATGTTTAGAAAGTCTTCCCTAATATCTGATCTAAATCTCCCGTTCTGTAAATGAGGCTGATTCTATCTTTCCCCTAGACTACCAATAACCACCTCTATAAAAATTTTCTAGATACATACATACATAACATATATATAAAAAAAATAATACTTTCTTAATGAGCTCTGGACCTGATTGTAATGCGCTAGGGAAGAAGAACATGAGTCCTCCCTGTGCTCTGGGAAGGAACAAATAATTTGCCAGAAACAAAGTGCGATACTATAATTTACAGGCTTCGTTTATTGCATCTCGGGAGAAATCTTTGCATCTGCTCCTACGAAGGTACCTACCAATTTCTGTATATTTTCCAAGTTTGAGAAAAAATGTTCATGAAAAAATGTTCATGGTGGGTAATTATCCCTACAGCCCTTCTTTGAAGCTTGTCAAGATTTCCCTCGTTTGCCTGCTTTCATTTGAGTAAATTAGAATCAGACAAAAAATGGAAAATGAAGATTTTCCTTTAAGCCTGGGCTTTCATTCATGCAGACTTGAAAATAAGTTAATGAAATCTGGAGTTACTACAATGAGTTTTTTTCTAGAAAGGGACCAACTTGGCTTTAGTTGTGCCAAATCTTTACTGCGTGATTCAAAGGATGCTATCACTTGTATTTATTTTTACATTATTAATGCAAAAATAAAGAAAAAGACAACTGAAGTTGGTGGTATTCCAGAAGCATGGTAGAGAACAGTGTGAACAGTGAGCCTGGACACTTCCTTGAAATGATCTCCATTATTCATTTATGTCTTTACATCTATTAGAGTAAAACCCCTAAATTTGTGCTTATAAAACCTTTATGTCACATCACTCTCTTTCTGTATGTTGTCCAGAAACTTCAGTGTTTGTTTGACTCATCCAGAAAGAGGAATGCACCAAAGACACTTGTCTGAGGATGTGGCATCCCATCTCAGCTGTGCTGTTCTGCTGGCTCACTGCTGCTGCTGCTACGAGGGGCAGGTTTCCTCCCTCATCTCCACGGCAGCCTGGTCGGTTGGGTGGGTGGGCTTTGCCATGTTTCTGTTTCTCTTCTCAAGCAGGTTGTAACTCTTACCTGACCACCATGGAGGCAAACTCACTGAAAGCTAAGCACCTGGTCTAGTTCCTGGAGCCTGGATTTATACAGGTAGAATAGAGAAGAGTTCCACGCTGCTGAGATGGGAGGAATTGTCTGCTGCTAACTTAGATTCTCCAACCTGCAATCTCACTTAAGTTGAATTAAACCACCCAAAACCTCCCCTGGTTCTGGCCACTTGTTTCTGCCAGTGCAATTTTTTTCAGCACTATGCTCACAAAGAAGTTTAGTGCCTCAGGGGTGACCCACGCTGATCTTGCTGAGAACAGCCTATTAAAAATGGTTGGTTTTTCTGCAGGTCGTTTTCCTGACTCAGGTAACCCAGTGCTGGCTCGGCACGGGCAGTGACTCGGGGTTCATGGAGTGTGGACAGAGGGCGGCAGCTAGACAAGCCCATCTGTCCACCTGTGCCACCAGGGAATTTCATATGTAGCCGTGGGGTCTTAGTACTAAAACCAGTGAAAAATATTTCTGCCAGCCAACTTTCCCTGATGATGTAAATTCAGAGCAACTCCATCATCATCGGAGCAGTTCCTCTAACTTGCAGAGTGTAAGGCCAGAAGGTCACTTAGATTAACCTTTCACATGGAGCACAGGGAGATGAATTGATCACTCCATTGTTTATCTCTACACCCAGCCCCAGTCTGGGAGCAGGTTTCTGCATCATGGCCTTCCCAAGAGCTGAAGCTTAGAGCAGCATTTTCAGGATAGCCGAAAGACATGTGCCTACACATCCTTAAACATACACACCGAGGTATACGTACTTATCTACCTATGACACGGTACAAACAAAATGCTGATTGCATTTGTCACACGTTTGTGGCTGCAGCTTTGGGAGGCTGCCAGTACTAATGCATGGCTATTACTGTACTATGCAGACAAGCAGCAAGTGTTGCTGGGTTGGAGTACCACTGTCTCCTTCTGTGAAAGGAACCTCAGTTCCATTTCTCTCATATTTTCAAATGAAACTAAGAACTTACATCAACAATCTTGAAAAATATGTTCTAATAGCATTCTGGTAATAGCCATGAGGCCAGAAGAAACCAGTAGATCTTCTGGTCAGCCTTTCTTATAATTTGACCTTAAATTTAATCCAAAATACTCTTACTCTGAGTGGAGTATCTTCAATGACTGGTTAGTTAAAGTGGAACTTCCTGAAAGATACTGAATCTTGATCTGAAGACATCAAGAGATGATGAATCCACTGCTAGTCCTAGTTGATCAATGATTTTAACATGACCTTGGAGCCAGCTTAATTAATTAGAGATTGATAGCTAAAACTCTTCGTCTCTTTAGTATGCCAAGCAGGAAACATTATGAAGTAACACATTTGTTACTTAAATCCCTAATTGTCTGCCATTCTTCAATGCAAAAAAAAAAAAAAAAAAAAATTTCTTGATTTGGTATCTAGAGTAAGTCTGCTTTAATGATCTCAACTACTCAGTACTAACCAGGATTTGAGATTTGAAGAAACAGGTCTCGCTGTGAAGCTTTCTCTCACTAGAGCTAAGCTTAGGTGGAATGCAGGCATACTGCTTATACTCTCAAGCTAGTACTGGCTGTAGCTCTCTTCTTTTGCTTTCGGGGAAATAAAGGCTCTGTAAATTCTTAAATGTTCTGGTTACTTGAAAGATATGCTCTGTGATATGCTGACGGTCTCTCAAGATGAACAAGTAGTTCTCTGAACTGAGAAAGCCCACTATCAATTTATGTCTTAAGGTCTAATTCCTCCATGAATTGGCTGAGGCCAAATAAGGTTTAAGTTCACAGTGTGGCTGTTCATTGTCTAGTAAGGTCTTTGGCCCCTACCTGATCCTTGACACCTCTACAGCCCAGTCAGATATGGTTGAAACTGCCCAGGAACTGGGGAAAAGTGACAACTGCCATACCACATGCAATAAAACGTATCACACTGAACTTTTTCAAGACACCAGGTGATGAAGAAGCTGTTTCTTTTGATTTTGGCATATTACAGCCTGAACTTGTTAGCTCACCTATGTACTTAAAGGACCATTCTCCTTCTTAAGGGACTGTCCTCCTTCATCACCAAGGCTTCTGTTATATTCATGTCAGCGTTGGTCACTTTTAATCTAAGACACTGTGATAGACACTCATGGATACAGGTTTAACCTTTGAAGAAGCCATTGAAAACTTCTCTGGGTTTATATAGAGCTTGCTGAGTTCACTATATAAATTAGAGCAGCCTCAGGGGTCCAGAACTTGCCAAGTCTGAATTCTCAACGTTGCAAATGGAAAAAATCATGTCATGAGGCAGCAAGCACCAAAGCTGTAATGATCTTCCTTCGGGGTGTCAATTACATTTGCTGTTTGCCTTATGGCACACGTAGGTGATTACAGTGTGAAGACCAGGATACATTTGTTTAATGTATCCTTGAACTCTATTACATTTTCCACTCATCTTGCTAGAGCCTTATCTTCAATTACACTCCTTTCCTTGTGCCCCAAGCTGTTATTTGTTACAAGACCAACCTGACCCCCTTGTATCCAAAATGTCAGTGAATTAAATCAAATTTTTATACTTTTCAACTTGAACAGTTATCTCATGATGCACATAACAAACAGATAATGAGATCTGCATTCTATTAGACACAGCGGCGCTTTCTGATGTTTAACTATTAGGCAGAACCATTTTGCTGCTTGCAGTTACAATTACATTACATTTCTCTATGGCTGGGTAGCTGTCAATTGATTGAACTCATTCTAAATGAATGTATAGTATGCATGTATAGAGTAGTGTAGCATTTTCCTTACTGTTGCTTGCACTCGGAGAACTGGATACATTTCTATTCTTTTATCCTAAAAAGGAAGGGACATTTCCATAGTTACATTTCTCTACAGGCAAAGCTTTTTGCCTCCTATATTTTGTGACAATTTTCCCAGGCTTTGTCTCTGAGGGATGCTCCGAAATCACTTTCTTAGCTCTAAGCATGTCCTCAAACCCGGCTCATTTTGATATGACTAAAACACAAACATGACAGAGTCATGAATGAGGATGTGTTCCTGAAATAGGTCCATGTTAAAAATGACCCACGGGGCACAGTCCACTGGCTAACATACACACCTGCTAGCTGTAGTGCTCTAGACATTTTATCCTATATAGCTATATGCTTATAACTTATGATTCATACAGGCCTCATAATGATTAAATGATAAAAACACCAAACTGTGATCTAATCAATGCAAATATTTAGGTCCATCACAAGATACACAAAGTTGGCTGCCCCAGAAGAACCTCAGTACCACGTGGCTCTCCTGCACGTCAGGAATCGACTTGCACATTCATAAATTATCCAGTTGGTAAATATCAAAAGGTTACATACCCTCACTGGTTTTGTGTGCACACTCCTGTTCTGGCTCAGGGCAAGGGAATGAAGAGAGCAATGCAGGGAGGTGAATCTAACTTTCTTTACGTTAAACTGACAAGAACAGAAGCATATATGTCATCATTTACTGTCTCTCAATTTGCAGAGTGTAATTTTTTCCTAATAGGCTGGTTTGATTGCTTACTGAACATGCCTTGGAGACTGCTTGCTCTTGCTTTTGCACAACAAAAGCTCACCGTGTCTCTCTTCACTCTGAAGGATAAAGGATATAAAAGCTACTGTAGGAGTATTATTATTCAGATTAAAAAAAAAAAAGAAGAAAGCTTGAGTGAGATAGGGATATCTTTCTGAGATTTACTAAGCAGTCCAGAGGATTTGGATACCCACATGTTAAACATTTCAGTTTTATAAGAAATCTTAGACATTTTTAAATAATAATCCTCCTTGAAATGAATGGAAGAGATACACCCAGCACTGTAGGTTGCTTAAGAACATCTCTTTCCTCACCTACTTCACAGATGCTCAGAGAAAGCAGCTGCCATAAATTTTGTGTAATAAATGTGAGGCATATCCCAGGCTAACTCTGTTTACACAATCCAAGCCCTTGCACTAAACCTCACCTCTGTAAAATAGTCCAGCTGAATGTTTGTCAGTAATTGTTTGCAAGATGCACCCTAATGAACCCCCTGTGGTTCTCCATGACCCATGGTGCTCTTTTGTAACACTTGTCATTAATCTGAGGCTGTAATGCGGTGTTTAACGGAGCATGCCTGTCACTGGGCAGGAGGGATTATCTAAAGCAAGGACATTGGGCTTTATGGTTCCTTACAGTCACAGCTATCATAAAACCAGAAAAGCTGCAAGAAAACCTCCTAGAAATGGAGAACCTGCACTGTGGCTGAGACTATTTGTCTTTGTGCCTCTTCCTCACAACATATCAAGCCCTGGACTCCACTTAGAGACTCCCATCAAGGTGTGGCTGTGCTGCAGAAGGGATGATGGCAGGAGAAGGACAGAGCACTGGCAGCCAGAGTGGCTGGGGTGCGACCAAGAAGCAGGGATGGGGAGCACACGTGTGTGGGCAGCTCTGCGAGACTGAGAGGAGTGCTGGGAGTCAAAGCTGAGGGACAGGAGGTGTCATAGGTGTGAATGTTAAATAAAAGGCTCTAAAACATGAAAAATGTTTAGTGGTTTCTTTCTCATTTTTCTAACACAGTTACAAAGTCACATTTATAACCCTACCGCCGAGTCAGTTGCTAGTGGTGATGTTTTAAAAGCTGACCGTGTTAACTATTCCAGTGCTCAACATAGCACAGAGGGAGAGGCATTAGCATATAGTGAAGATGATTAAATGGGTAGAAGAGGAAGGACACTGACAGTTTGCCCAGAAAGCTCTAGAGATATAACAGGTCAGATAAGAAGTCCTTTTAAAAAACATAGTGATTTCTTTGTTTCCAAAATGAGATTCAGCTTTTAAAGTAATACATGAGCCATCTTCTGTGCAGATGGTTAATACCTTCCTTAATGAAGACACCCCATGATGTATGCTCATATGAGACCCTGAATAATTCAGTGGTATTGAAATGGCAGACTTTTCACTGAATTTATGATGAAATTCTGATAGGGAAGTCACCTTTTTTGTTCCCTTAGTAGCTGAGTTTGAACTCGCTGTGATACAGTCAAGACCCAAAAGTAGAAGGTAACCACAGAAGAGGTAGAAAAAGGAATTACAGAAAATGAACTTATAGAAGCCACCAGCTTAACAAGGCCAGCCAGGTCCCTTGCCTTTCAGGTCACATACTAAAATCTCTGCAGGGAAAAGAATGGCACAATACATTGCATCTACCTGGAGGCACCTGAAGAATGGTGTGAGGAAGGGAGGGCTCTGAGAAGAAAGCAGAAACTCACCGGTGGCAGATGCCAGCAGCTCCTTCTGAGCCTGATGGCTTCACTGCAGGATAAGATCAAGGGTGGGCACACAGCTGGACCCCAGGGCAACTCAAGAGATTCTGGCCTCAGCTGCTCTTTCTGGGTTGGTTTTCCCACCACCAGCTCTTGCATGAGCATATTCGCACTGTCGCCCATCATGTCCCCAGTGTCAGAGCTGAACATGAACTGATAGTGAGCTTCTGTAGCTCACAAGCCACTGGGCCACCACCTCTGATTTACAGTCTATTAACCTTGACTCACAGACCAGCAGACAGAAAAAACATCAGCTATTTTATAATAAAATGCATTGCTAGACAATTAAGAAAGGTCTGGCAACATTTTGCTGTCAAAGTAGAGAACACCAGTTGTCAAAAATAATGATGCTACTAATAAAAATCCTCATGAAAAACAGAGAGATATTTAGACACATTGATACAACTGCTTTCATCCCATGGGTTCAGAGAATTTTATAGCAGCAGCAAGAAGACACTGCCTGATCAGGTGCCTGCTGTGATAGAAGGAACCAAACCAGGGTATCTCTAACATGGTACTCCAAATTCTATGAGATAAATGATGTTTGGGGTGCTTTAAAATGGCTGTCTCTGTTCAAACAGCTGGAAAAGTTTCCTGTCTTGCCTGTAATGAAGAGGCAAGCTTTTTGTCAGCCTGCAGGAGATGTCTGCAACCCCTTTTGTTGCACAGGCATGGGAGCAGACTCATTTTACTTGCAGAAAGAAAACGTGTGGTCATATCCTACCATTTAACTTCTAACTTGTAAATAATTCTTCTCATTTGTATATAAGCCTCTCGCTTGCTGAAACAGCAACATGGATATGAAATATAAATAAGTAAAATTCCACAGCTTTCCCATTTTCTCTAATGACCTGCCATGTTGCACGGCTTCAAAACACTGGGAATTTACCTCACTTAAATTAACAGCAGTGTTGCTGATCTGCGTGACCTGGGCCGGGAGGGGCAGGGAAATGTATCGGTACACTGAATAATCAGGGGGAGGAAAATATCCCACAGCTGGAAGGAAACAGCATGTGAATATGAATCTGAGACAGTCACCAGCAATGCCCAAGCTGAGGAAGCTGCACAACTATGCTAATGCTTCCTTTGGCAGGTAGAGATGTGGCTGTGGCTGTTCAGAAATCTCCAGGGAAGAAGGCAGCAACCAAACACTTATAAATAAATTAGGCTGTTGGGGTGGAAGAAGAGAAAAGAATCTCCCACTGAAGACACTGTTTGATGATGGGCATCGGTGGTTTCATTTTTAGCATAATTTCTTACAATTAGAAAACCAGTCCTGAATGCTAAAATTAATGGAGGCTTGAGGATAGGGTACTCCAACCAAGGAAGACGTGGGCATGGGAACACACTGCCAAAGAGCCAAAGGGAGCAGGATGGGAATGGAAGGAGGTAAAAGAAAAAAAGCTGAAGAACTGCTGGCCTGGAAAACTGTTTATTTTCTGGTTTAATTATGGCAAATGGATCTTAAAATGTTCTGCCTCTGGAGTTTTGAAAGCACATTTCCAGACTATGGAGGGATTTCTGTAAATAAAGGTTCAGAAACTGACTACCTGCACGGAAGCAGGAAGGTAACCTGGAAAACAACACACAACAGCAAAACCCGTGCTCAGCCGAACACCATCACAGCCTCCCCTATAGCTTCACACCTATGCAAATTAGCTGCCAACATGCATAGAGCTCAAGATAAACAAATCTCTTCTGCAACTTGGCATACGGAAAAAGGGTCTGAACCGAAATGATAATTGAGTTTTAGAGACCCATCCATTTGCTGTCATCGTGCCATCTGTTTCCCTGGCAGAGTCCTGATACTTTCCATTGGCAGCTTTGATTGCCGAAGTGCATGTGTTAAGTTAGAGCTACCTAGTCTTCCCACACACAGTCTATTATTATTTTTCTGAAGGCCTGCTAGTCTAGATGATTGACAGAACTTCAGGATAACATGTACTCCCAGAAGCATAAAATATTTTTATGTTTTAAAACTTTTTTTTTACATCAGAAATATGGATAATTTTCTATTGTGGTTTGTAAGCAACGTGCAGAGGCCAAACCCACGGCTTGCTTCTCAGGGACTGACCACAGGTGAAGAAGAACACGGGTGCTGGTTTATCTATGTGGTAAGTATTTGCTATCCCCAGAGTAATAAATGAAAACTGTGGATGCCTTATGAGGGCAGTACCCCCTGAGGCAGGCTCCAAGTTATTGCGTTACTGTCATAACTACCCACTGCAAAGCACCTCTGACTAAAAGCCAATATGACACCTAGCAAAACTCTGCTGACTCCCCTGAAATGACACAGATGATTAATGTTGTCCCTTAAGGTATGAAAGAAGTGATACAATTATTTACATTTCATTTATTTACGCGGAGTGCAACTTTAACTGTGGCACTGAATGACATGGGAGTTACCCTCAGACTTTATAGTTATGTTCCATCTGGTCCTTTGACCATGAACATGTTTGTGGCTATGCAAGAACGAAGGATTTAATTCCAGAAGGAGTTAATTCACGTTAGGCAGAAGACAGGTAAACACTGCTGACGGTCCATTTACTGAGACATACACCGTAATGCAAGGTACCAGAGTCCATCCTCCCTTTAGGCTGGCTGTGTAATAGTGTGTGGCCGGATTCGAGAGACACACGGGCTGAGACACCACAGAGTTTACCTGTGAGAGGACTGTGCTGTAGGCAAGATGGATACAGAAAGAGGCTGCTCTGTTCTGCAGCTTTTGTTCTTGTTCTTATTTGTTCCTACTGCAGAATTAAACAATACTTTAGTTACGTCACTGAAGTCATACAAGTGATGACAATTCCTAAAGAAAAACTTGCATGCCCTAAACCAAATGAGCCATCAGAGGCTGGGTGAGGAATAGTTTTCCAGCCATAGGAATAAAAAAGACAACAGAATTTCAACTCATTGTTTTAATTTCTGCCCCAAGCCAGAGACACTTTTCAAAGTTCCTCATAAGCATCTGAAGAAAGACAACCCAGCTGGCAAACAACTCAGTCACTGGGGCACTCTGGGGGTGAGGAGCACTCAGGTCCTCCTTGTTCCTGATCTCATGTACTCCCACAGTCCTGCTGAGTGTCCTGCTAATGCATGGCAGGATTGATATCTGCTTCTCAGTCAGTAGGAATTGCCTCACTTTGCAATTGCATGTTACTAGGAGAGAAAGGCTGACTTTATTTTTCTGTTGCTGTGGCACTTGGCTGAGATGTTAGAAAACCTTAAGTAAGTTCATGCTCCAGTAAATATGGACAAGCTACCCAGAGTTAGCCAGCCACTTGGCCATTCAAATGCTTACATGATGTATGAAGCATCATGATTCAAGCCTGTAGCCTGAGCTGGGGTGCTTTGAACCTTGACTGCCTCTGCCCCAAATACATTGTCTAACTCATGGACCATTAGAGAGGAAGGTTATCACTCAGTCTTCCTCCCCATTAGCGCTACTACACTGCACCTCAGACAGCTTTTATGGGATGAATTAGACAAACAGGTGAGTTTTATAAAAGCTGATCCATGTCCATGAAGAGCTCTGGCTGAGCGCTCTCCCTCTCCGCTCCCAAAACTACAGTCCTAACACCATGGGACACTTGAGCCAGAGGTGGGGCATCATCAGAGTCTGTCACAGTGCTGATGTTGGCCATCTCTGAAGACCTTAATTTTGGAAGACTAGAGTGGGATTAGAAGTGTGGATGGGCTCTGAGGGTGTGAGAACAACCTCACAGTCTGTACATTTTAACTGTGCCTTTGAACATTTTGTTGTTATAGGAGAGGAGTGGGTGGTCTGCAAGTGTGTTCAGAAACCATGTCTGGATATAGTAAGTGTGAACTGTAGCTGATGAATGGTAAATGAAATTTAAGCGATGATTATGTGAGTTTTAGAAATTGCCTCGACAGGATGCACACTTACTGAGCAGTCTGGCTGGCAACGGAGCAGAGCTTCCAGTGTTGGTGTATACATAGAGTGATATATGTGTTCCTGTAATCCTTGTTTAACCTAGCAGCTCCACCTACCCTGTAGACTGAAATTCTCATTCATTCATTAAGTATGCCCAGCAAAAATACCTCCTGAGCCACCTCCTCTCCCTTTTCTGTCAGTTATAAGCGCAGGGGTTCAAAAGATCTACGTGCAAATTCACAATGTAAGTCCACTCACCTTGTCCCCAAGAGCAGGTACTACTTGGATGTACATGTGGCACTGGCACTTCTTATGGTGGGAATTCCCTCCTAACCTCCAAGATACATATTTTTACTGGAAGGTACCTCCAGTAAATGGTATTTAGTAGCAAGTAGCATTTCTCTACTGGAGGGAACCGTGGCTAAATCTAGGGAAGTCCTGACACTTTTAACTCCTCTGACTCCATCAATGCAGATGTGAGATACCCCAACTTTGTAGTGTAGATCTTTTTCTCGGAGACTTTCATAGATGTGATCATTCCACAAACGTTACCCACTCACTACAGATCCCGGCCTTCCACTCACTTTATAATTATCAACAGTTCCAAGGAAATCAATGGGCTTACTAATCCGTGTAAAGTAAACAGCAGTTTGTCCTTAAAAAAATAACATCCAGTCACCTCCACAATCTGGTGCATTCAGCCAGTGTGCTTAAAGATTGCAGAATCAATTGTGGAATGAAAGGGAAAGGGTTGAAAGGGACCTCTGGAGATCACCTAGTCCAACCCCCATTAATGAAGGGCCAACTTCAAAGTTAGATCAGGTCACTCACAGGTCCAGATGAATTCTGAACATCAGCAAGGAGGGAGATTTCAGAGCCTCTTTATACCCGTTTCAGTGTTTGACCACTCTTCGGGTGAATATTTATTTCCTAATTTCTGACTGGAATATCTGATGTTGTGACCTGCATTCACTGCATCTTGTCCTATCAACATGCACCTCTAAGAAGAGTTTGCCTCCATCCTCTCTACAACCTCCCCTGTGGTATCTGGAGACAGCAGTAAGATTTTCCCCTTAACTTTCTCTTTTTAAGATTGATAAGTCAGTTCTCCCTCTCTTTATACATCATATGCCAGTCCAATCATAATCTTGATGACCTTCCACTGGACCTACAGAACCACAGAATAGTTTGGGCTGGAAGGAACCTTAAAGATCATCTAGTTCCAGACCCTCTCCCATGGGCAAGGACACCTTACACTAGACCAGGTTGCTCACAGCCCCATCCAACCTGGTCTTCAACTTCCAGGGAGGAGGCATCCACAATTTGTCTGGGGAACCTGTTCCAGTGTCTCACCACCCTCACAATAAAGAATTTCTTCCTAATAGCTAATCAAAATCTACTTTGTTTCAGTTTGAAACCCTTACTCTTTGTCCTATCACTGCACTCCCTGATGAAGAGTCCCACTCCATCTTTCCTGTAGGCCCCCTTTAAGTACTGGAAGGCGGCTATAAGATCTTCCCATAGCCTTCTCTTCTCTGGTCTGAATAACCCCAACTCTCTAAGTCTGTCTTGATAGGGGAGGTGCTCCAGCCCCCTGATCGTCTTTGTGGCCCTCCTCTGTATCTGCTCGAGAAGGTCCATGTCCTTCCTGTGCTGAGGGCCCCAGAGCTGAGCACAGTACTCCAAGCATGTCAGTGTCTTGTACTGACGAACACCAGTCTGGACATAAAATTCCAAGGTTTGTTGGATAGAGGGAAATGGTTACATCCCTTGACCCGACGGCCACTCATACAGGCCAGGATACAGAGCAGGATGCTCCAGGAAGTGCAACGGCCCATTGCAAGCTGCAACTTCTTGTCCAAGAGGCCACCAAGGTCCTCTTCTGCAATATGCGGTCTATCCAGTCAGTCCCCAGGCTGTACTGCTGTATAGGGTTCTTCCATCCCAGGTGCAGACCTTAGCATTTCCTACATGAGATATATATGTATTTGTCTACATTTTCCAATTCCTGTTAGTACTCAACTGACCCATTCAGCTCCAGAATCTGCCAGTGTATATTTTTTAAAGTCGAGTAAGTAAGATAATGAAAATATTCATAATTTTTCATTAGAACATAATCTAATTTTACTTCTTCAGATTTAATTGATTTTATTTCCATTTCCCTTTAAATGTAATTTTTGTCTATTTGTTCCTGGAGCAAAAAGATAATAATACCTTTTCAGGAGCACATGTTCCATAATTTGTGGTTGATTCTGTTAATTCGGGGCTTCACAGGCTTTTCTAGGAAGGGCCCACGCAACAAAAAGCTCTCAGTCCTAGCAGTTGCTAAGTGTTTTAACCAATTGAATGACTGTCAAGGATATTTGGCACCTTGCAAACCAGGAACTTTAAATCAGGAGGCTTTGTGAAATCCTGCAAATGTCATTTGTCCTTTGGATTCAAGTAAAAAAACCTACCTGCTATAATAGATAAAATAATCATCTCTCACAAAAAAAGAGATGGCAATATATCCCAAAATTATGGCATAGTCCCTAAGGCTACATTGTTCTAGGAACTACAGTCGGCCAGACCCTGTTTTCCAGCTCTGAGGATGAGTATCACAGCACAGCATGAGTACACAGGGGGAAACTCCCATCCTATCAAAACAATGTCCTGGACCTGTTTTGGATATGCTGCCTTGTGTTGCACGTGGTAGCATGGAGAAACAAGTAGCAGCGCTACAAAACATCCTGTTTCTTTAGTTCTTGTTATTGACACTTTGCTGTTTTTCATTAAAAAGTCCAGAGAGATTCAGAAGAGACAGCAGAAAGCACCAGTTTGGTTTTACACTCTGTCTACCATGAGTGTGGGATGCATCAGGTACTCCCCTGAACATCTCCTGCGTTTGTCCTTTCTTCCCCAGCTCTCTGAAAGCGCAGTTCACCAGCAAGTGTCATTGTCACCAATTCCTAACACTGATGCCCTTCCTTCCTTCCTTCCTTCCTTCCTTCCTTCCTTCCTTCCTTCCTTCCTTCCTTCCTTCCTTCCTTCCTTCC